>JBBPDH010238757.1:0-11790 GCA_037974565.1 Clupeocharax schoutedeni | reverse complement strand
GCTATTCATTGGACCTGAACTGTTTGAAATTCAGTTAAATAAAGCTTGAAACATTGGGGTGTTCTAAAACTTTTGACCGATAGTGTATGTTTTTGTACACACATATAAATATATATATATATATATTTAAATATTTATAATTACCTATATATACCTATTATTTATTTATGTGTATATAAATTAAAATGGAGGCACATTTTCATCTCTGTTACTTAGTTTGCTCATGTGTAGCAGAACAGATGTGATTCTCTCATGAGACACGTGGCTTTTTTGATGCACAAAGCGTTTCTGACATGTCAACAACTAATAAACCAGCACAGCATGACGATTATGAAAGCAGGAAACCAGTTCTGTTTTCTCGACTTCTGCTGATGTGATGGGCCATGAGCAAACACACACACACACACACACACACACACACACACACACACACACACACACACACACACTGGAGGGGACTATTGGTCAATAGCCAAGTAGGATAGCACAAAAGAGAACGAAGCTGAACTGTGCTATATGTGTGTGACCACTTAATGACACTTACACATACACACTAAAATTCCAGTGCCATGCATGTCAGTACCACTACTGTACTGAGAAAGACCCATCACCCAAAAACACCTGCTCTCTGGTGATTCTGTGACTAGTGTTATCCTTGGATGAATGCAGTGAAGGGGCTTACTAGTGATGCAGAGCTGGATCACGGTCTGTAGATGTAAGTGCAGCTATGGTATGTGGAGCTGATAAATTGAACAGTAAGTAAAGATTCAAGGTAGGTAGGCTCATCTGTCTATATTATTATGCTGTTTTTGCAACTGAATACCCATCGCTTACACTACACTGTGCCACTCATGGTTTAACATGGTTTATTATAGTTAACTCACTGACCTGCTTTTCTGTTGCATTTGTTTTGGTCTGTTGTGTTCCTCTTGTATTACAATGTGTATCTGTGTTGATGTCGTAATGTAAAAATGATCAAAAATATAGGTCAAGTGCGCTATGTGGTTCTCTAAACTCCGGTATGGTACATTGCCCAGTGTGGAACCTGAAGGTTGACTTCCCCTTCCACGAGTAAATTTCAAAGCAAAATGTAGTGTTTTAAAACATAATATAATGAAAAAAACTCTTGACCCTAAAACCTCAGTCACTGACTGTGATGCAGGTGTACCACTACATCTGAAGCTAGCAGTTATGAGCTAACTGTGTGGTAAACAGTCAATACATGTAAATGGAAGGCTAAGCAATGGCAAGCCAGTTATTCTTTCCTGCTGGCACTCAACTAAACTACAAAAATTATATTTTGACCCTCCAAAATATTTGAGCACCACCGTCTTAGAGAAACCTAGACCTTCAGAAGTTCAAATCCACATTATTATTAAGCAGTGCACTTTATGCCACTTTATTTCTTTTCATCTCTGTGCGTGTTCCTCTACTGATACTCTCTGTTTTAGTGTGATTCAACTTTCAGGTGCCCACTTCTGTCTGTGCCCCACTTCTGGCCCTGAGCCCACTGAACTCTTTAATGCAAGGGTTCTTTCTCTTCATATCTGTCTTCCTTCTCTTCAACTCCAGGTCAAAGCATTGAAGGCTTACTGTTCAAATCTATAATTGGCTCTAGAAATGTAGTGATTTCAGAGAGCTGCAGGTTCATGGCTGTCCACTGGTTCCTGTCTTTTTTGGTGCCCTTTTGCAAGAAGACCAAATATTACTCATTTAAAAGGGCTGCAGTTGAAACAACTAAAGACAAAAATAAGATCAGGTCAAATATGGGACTAGGATGATTCTGGGATGCTTTTATGCTTTTATATTGCAGGAGTCAGTTGGTTCATTCTGGAGACAAAATAGACTCACTACTTAAAACTACACTTAAACATAAACATAAAACATATGGTCAACATAAAATGTAAAAAAAAAAAAAAAAGTTTTCCATGTGAAACATCATAATATCTTAGTAGTGCTGAATAGTCCCTGAGTTCTTGCAAACCAACAAATACAGGGTGCATATTGGTTTAAACATATTTGTAAAAATGTAAGTGTCCACATACTTTTGTTCCTAAATTACTGACAGCAATTACCACATTTGTGATGAAGAATAGGATGATTATTTTTATTTTTGCGCTTAGCTTAGCCACATCTTTGCTAACAGGTGGGACAGAAATCTTGTTATTTTGCAAGACTAGTTAAGAAGTGAGTTTGAGTTTGTTTGAAACTGTGCTATGGTTTATATGAAAGCCTCTGTCTGGTGCTCTAAACTTTCCACCTGACCATCTGGTTAAAAGGTGTAAGCTTGTGTGTGTTCCCACATGTGTAGGCTTGTGTAGCCTGTAAACACTGAGTGACCTACTGCTGTGTGTGTGCAGGGGGCTGCAGTGTGGAATGCCCCACAATTATGCTCTTATTTTTGTTTCCTGTTAGACAGAGCAAGGACAATGACACAGTGTCTGCGTGATTCTAGGAAAGGTTGTTTCAGTGCCAGGCCATGCCTCAGCGGAGAAGAGTTGAACAACAGGAACTGGTGGCTTTAGGTTTGGATCCCGGAAGGTATAGTAAGGGAAGTTGATTTAGTCGCTAGCAGTGGCCTAGAGTTGCTGATGTTCTTGCTCTTCCTTTGATCATTTATTGTGGGGAATTCTTTGGTTCTTTTGTGTATTGTATCAAATGTTAAGTGCTGTTTTTCAGGTTCAGGCTACTCTGAAATTGTATTTGTCCTGTAAATAAATCACATTAGCCATGCTAACCTGACTAAATCTCACTCAGATACTGGACAGAAGACAACATCAATTATATTCAGGTGATATTATATATTATATATATTATATATTAAAGTAATCTGTTATTTTTTTAACAGGGGGATGGTCCAATGGGAGAATGCCTGCTCACACCACCAACCATCTGATCAGGGCTGGACTGGGGCAAAAAATTTTAATCTGGCATTTTTGATTCAGGCAGCTCACCACAATTGGTGTCACGTCTGTGGGGGCTAGTTCCCCTCGAACGAGAGCTACCTTGGAGCACTGACGAGAAACCAGGCTGTGATACTTTTATTTACACAAAAGGAGAAAACAAAACTGGCGCTGTGGCCGCAAGAAAAACAAGAATTGGAGATCAGGATAAGAGTGTTGAAAATGAGGCGAAATAAGGCGCTACATAAGATGATGGACACATGGCGTGTGTCACACAGAACAGAACTATATACTAACAGAAATCAGAACCAACACAAGACAGTTGAAAACAAAGGCACATGAGATGATGAACATAAACAGCTGAAACTTAAAGCACATGACACATGAACTAAGCAGACAGACATGTCAAAATAAAAGATCCAGAACATGAACAAACAGAACAGAGAAAAAACAACACAAAAGCAGTGGCCCTCACCGTCCACTGGCCGAACAGTCACAATAGGTCAGACACCCTAAGCCATTACAAAAAAGTTATCAGGGTGCTTTTGCCATGATTAGACAAAGATGTGATCAAAGCTGTGCACTTTAAACAGTACCATACATGTAATGAGGCAATGCTTGATTATTCTACTAAGCTGTTCCATTATATTTTGTTTGATACTAAACATTAATTTCATACAGATTTGAGAAATATTCTCAATGAATACTGCAGTTTAAAAAATTGGTTAAAAAAATGTAAAACAATACAAGTGAAAGAGAAAGGAATAACTGAAACAAGTACAACCCACAAGTAAACTATAGAGAGGATATTAAACTCAAAATTAAAACAAATAAATTAGGCTAATACAGTGCTGTTGTAGGATGATAAATGGTAATTGTGTTTAGCTGAGCTGAAAGTCTGCAACATTTTCAGTTTAGTGTCTTTACCTTAGGCAGTACTAACTGACTCATTCCTAGTGGTGTAAAAGGCCCACACCGTTAAGCGATTTAGAGATAAGAAACAGAACCTTAAAACGGATTCTGTGAAATACAGTTAGATTGTGTTAGGATTTGAGAATCAGGGTGATGTGTTTCCTTCTTTTACGCCTGCATTTTGAATCGACTGAAGCTGTTTGATTGTCTTTTTTGAAAGTCTTTCTTTTAAGAGACCATAACAATAATCAATCCCAGTATAAACAAATGCATGGATGAGTTTCTCCAGGTCTGGTTTAGTCAGAAAGTCTCTAAAAGTGTTGATGTTCTTGAGGTGATAAAAGGCTGATTTAATAACTGTTTTGACATGACTAAGAGATCAGAGTCCATAATACAAAATAGTTACTTGCTTATTCTTTAGATTCCAAGGCACTTGATACAGACCTTTTATTGTTATTCATATATAAAGTAATATCAATCAATATAACTATCAATATAATATGTTTTATTTCTATATTACAGCAGAATGTCCTGTCCAGAAAGTCAAGTGGGCATAGTTGTTTGGAGAGTGGGCCAAGTACATCTGAGTATCATCTGCATAACTGTGGTAAATATCTCATAGTCTTTGTAGTATTTGGTCAAGAGGAAGCATATACAAATTAAATAAGAATGGGCCAAGAATTTAACCCTGGGGCACACCACAGGTAACTGGCACTCTCTCAGAAATGTATTTCCTATTGTTTCCTCTTTCCATCTGTGCATGTATGAACTGAAACATTTAAGAGGAAGTTTCTTCGAAAAACAAGTTCTTGAGTTCTAAAACAATTCTGTGGTCAGTGATGATAATAGCAGCATTGAGATTGAGCAGTAATAGGACAGATACTTTTTCAGAGTCTTAGTTTATTAATAACCTTAATCAGCACAGTCTCAGTACTATGATTAGACAGAAGGTTTTCAAGACATCTATTTAAAGACAAGAATCTGAAGCTTGGTTTTATAACATCTGCAAGCACCCTTCCTCTATTAGCATTTCTACATTGTGCTTTTTTATTGGTACGAAATAGTGTTTACTTTAATTGGTGCAACCTCATCCACAACACTAACCAGTTCTGAGCTGAAGTTATCCGACAAGGCATCAACATCTGATGGCATGCATGGTGCAGAGTACATTCTGCTCATGAAAATGTCACAGTTGTCTCATTTATAAACCTATACTTAAAATAAACATGTCTGGGCTTATTATCAAATGGGGTCAAGGTTTCAAAGAATGCAGGGTACAGGAATGACTAAGCGACATCCTAAACAGTGGCAGACATAATGAGACCATGTCCAGAGTGTGGCCATGATGGTATGTACTGCCAGACACATACTGAAACAGTCAAAGAAGTCTTGTACAACACAGAGGTGCTTGGAACAATTGTCCATTTTCGTCGTTTTGTTAACAAATCTTAAATATACAAGAAATAGAGTAATCACCTCTCTCTAAATGTCCTAAAGTAAAAGTAACAAGTACATTATTTTAAATATTAAATCTTATACTCAAATTAAGTCTCAGATTACTAGCAGTATAGTGTTACTAAGAAAAATCTGAGAAATGAGATATAATTGACTGATGATCAATAAGATTTAAATGATTCAAATTATTGCAAATAGAAACAAAATCTTTGATGTTTAATCCATTTTTACTTTTTTTCTTGCCTCATGTATGATTGTGAGACTGTAAGCCAAATAATTTGATTTAATCTTGTTTCGATTCTTGCTGTGTTAATCTGGCTATCAGAACATGTTGAATAAGGGAGCTGTTTATGATTTACCCATGAATTTGATTGACTTCTAGTCTGAAGAATATAGAGTTTTGGTTTGTTTTTTTAACCTGTCGTGTCTGGCATCTTAACAAACAGATTATGAAGCTGGGTGCCTTGATGTGCCAGACAACTTTGCTTTGCCAAGTGGGGATTGACATTGTATGCTTCTCTTGTAATCTGAATTTTTGATTTATTTATTTTAATTATTTGATTTAAATGAATCCAAATCAGACAGGGGTACAAAAAAATTGGAGGCTGAAAATCCAGATTGACTTCTAGTCTGAAGAGTATAGAGTTGATCAAATAGAATCTGATAGAGATACTAGTTATGTTGTAAAAAGTTATTATTTTTTATGTGTTTAATTCAATGAACACAAGGCGTTTAGATCATGATGTGCTTTACATTTTTCCTGTTAAAACCCTGTGCATACTGAAACCTAGTGTGGTTGGTGTAAAGCACTGTGATGATACACTTTATATTATTATTAAAGTGGTAGTTCTGGTATAGCCACCACCAATAGCCTAAAAGCGCAATGATGTCTATTAAGGAGGAAAAAGGAAATGACTGTTCAGTCCTCCTGACAAGAATGAACAAGAAATATGGTTTAGCTATAATGCTTTAAAGGTTTTTCTATACTTCTCTGTTAATCTTCCTTTGATTATTTACCTTTGCCGTATTCAATCAGTGCCATACAGGCGTGAGAAAGTAAAATAGTAAAAAAGAGTCATGCCTTTATGACTAATAGACTGGCGGCTGTGTCTGTTTTCTAGTAAAAATCCTGCACTTTTTACTGTCATATTGATTGTATCAGAGTCAGTGTGGGAAGTGCAAGTAAAGAACACTCATAGCATGGCATCATAGCAAAAGATATGTGGAGGATACATGGCTGAGAACTTTTCATCAGACACTTGGTGATGGTGTTCAGTTACCAAGGAGATAAGCTAATGTAGCCAGTAAACTATCATATAAAACTCACACAGTACAAATTACACTTCACCACCTATAGATGTTCAGTGTATCTATCTTGCTATTATAAACTCTCTATATTCTGTAGTCTCTTCCTCTTCAGTGTGATCTTGACCATGTTCCTACTTCTCTTTTTCAGATATTTTTGTGTGTATTATACGATTGTAAACTGCCCTCTGTCCCAACAGGTGTTGTCCAGATGCTTTTAAGGCTGCCTTGGTGAAGCCTTTTACTAAAAAAGGCTATAATGTATCCTACTCAGTTATTTCCCCCAGTTCAAACCTTTTTTAAGGAAGTCTTTAGGACAAAATGTCTTGTTAACAAATTATTTGTAAAATTTCAGTCTGTTTTTGGTTTAAACCATAGTACTGAGACAGCATTAGTGAATAGACAGCATTAGTCCATGTTGTGAATGGCCTCAGGCCTGAATGCTTCTATAGAATGCTTCTGTTTTAATCTTACTGTGCAGCTTTTGATACAGTATGTTATAATGTTCAAATCCACTTCAGAATGTAGCTCTTGTGCAATGGCTTAAATGATATTTAATGGATTAGATTTAATAGAAAATTCATTTCTTGGTGTGTCCCACTAAGGTTTTAAGGCCTTTGTGAAGGACCATGCTGCTTTTGCTTCATGTATCAAAACTGAAGGCTGAAAATGGGCTGTAACACCTGGATTTCATTTTTGGTTCAGCATGTTAAGGCAGTCACCCATGAAGCTTTTTATTTTTATTACTTAAGAACAATTGCTAAATATAGGCCTTTTCCATGCAAGAGCAAAGCAGAGAAACGTGCTTTTGTTACAAGCAGTTTTGTAGTTCTATCCTTTTTGGGCCTTGTAAGAAAAGAGGACAAAAAGGTGCTTCCTTCCAGAAATGCAGCAGCACGGATCCTAATGAAAACAAGAGGACTTAAAGCTATAAATGGCCACGCACCTGCGTACCTCAATGTCTGCTTAATTTCCAAACTGTGATCTTAGATCTTAGAGTCTGTAAATTACAGCAAATGTTAAACGCCCTCTTTATAATAAATAAAGTTATTATATGATATAGTTAGTTGACAGAATTGGCATTCAGCATTCTCCTTCTAGTGTGTTGAGCTGCCCAATGATGTTGTGTGAAGGGCAGATGGAAAAGGTGCAGTGGCTCTTCATGTGACTTGGAGGAAGCATGTTCTGCCCTTCACCCACCCAGTGTTGGTGGTATCATGTGATAGGGGGAGTCCTGGCATGGGTGTTACTGGACATGACTTAAAATGGGAAAAACTGAGAAGAAAATGTTGCCGGCCACATCTGTGTATGTGATTTGGATGCTAGCAAAACCTTATTTTTTTAACTTCCTTACTTCCTTAGAATTGCTTATGTATTTAACACTCCTGTCTTATTAGCTATGAACAAAGTTACGGCAGTTTCTTTCGTGAAAGATACACTGACAACGTTCCAATCACCTCTTAGTTATTAAGAATGCTAAGATATGGAGATCCAAAGCTCTGGTTCGTTGAAAAATGTGTGTTTTAGTTGACTGATGGAAACTGAGCACAAACTGGTGTTATAGCAAATAAATGAACCACTGTTTTCTCAATCTTTTAAGTGTCGAACTCCGACGATCAAGGCGGCGGCCCACGCTTGCTATTGGCAGAGTGATGGGCTAATTTTTCCAGCAAGGAAACCATTACTGTTTAAATGGCCTGAATGACTGTCATTTCAATGGTTAATAGCACTTACAATGTCATTTACTCATCACAGCAATGTGTGTGCGTGTGCATGCGTGTGTGTGTGTGTATGTGCATGTTTGTGTGTGAGAACACTTTTCCTGACATCAGTGACATGAAAGAAAACACAGACGTGGTTAAACCATGAAGTATGGTAGCGATTGCTGTAATGGTTATAATAGTGGTTTGTATAACAGGCGTCTCTCGCTGATGTGTGTGTGTGTGTGTGTGTGTGTGTGTGTGTGTGTGTGTGTTTGAATGTGTATCTTTTTGGGAACTGAAGAATTCAGTAGGAGGAGAAGACAGACGTCACATTTAGTGAAATGTACGATCCAATAAGCAAACACCCACTGTTTCTCTCTCTCTCTTTCTGTCCGTCTCTCTCTCTCTCTCACTCTCTCTCTCTGTGTGTATGTGTGTAGGGGTGTATGGAGGTGTCCTCTGACTCTGCCTGTGATGTCAGAGCGTAGTGGGATTCCGTTGCTATGAAGCGTGTGACTGAGGGAGAGAAGAAGCTGTGGTTTTTTAGAGCACGTCACGGCACCGTTTCAGCACCCACTGCACACGCACACACCTTCATACTCACAAACATTTCAAACCTGCACAAAAGTCACCGTCTCGCGCTGTAATAAAGAGGGCCAAAGGAGCTTTTAGGGGGTTTCCAGTGAAGTGCTTGTATGGATGGACAGACAGTGGGCGAAGGGAGACATAGTTCATATGCTTACGAAGCTAAGCATATGAAATATTTTGTTAGCAGCTTACAAAAACTAGAGAGAGTTTACTGAACATGAGATGTATCGAAAATGCTTCTATTAAGTAAAAATAAATCTGCATTCCCTCAACAGGGGGGCATAGACCCTACAAAGAGACGCAGATAAATAAGATAGATTGTTTCTGAAAGAGTAACGTATCGTTTTACATTGAACAAGCATGTTTCCGGCCAAGGCCATTTTCATCCCTCTTAAACACACACAAACTAAAAGAGTGTTGCAGATTTGTAGTCGGACAAGACTATTAGAGACTACTAATATTAGAGACTACATCATAATAACAGAATTGGTAGACCAGAAGTCCTCTGTTTACCTAGGAGTAAGAATTTGAACTGGTAGGCCTGATGTATGGGTGTGTTATATGGATATGGTTTATGTTGCTTTGGCCTGAATGAAAAATGTGTTGTTTTTTTAATGTACACTGCAAAAACTCCTGATCTAACCAAGACTTGCAATCTTATTTCTAGCCTAAAAGTCTTCTTGATCTTGTTTCGAGAATAATATACTATTAAAGAACAGATTTTTTGCACTTATGTATAGTATATTAAGATTTGTTTCCTATTTCAAGAAATCTTTAGACTAGAATTATGTGAAATGATCTGTCAGCGCAGTTCTTGAAACAGGAAAAAATATCTTAAAACAATATTAATAATCTTACAGAATCTGTTCATATATAATATATTATTCTCAAAACAAGATCAAGAAGACTTTTAGGCTAGAAATAAGATTGCAAGTCATCAGGAGGTTTGCACTATAGCACCACTTTTTTCACTTCCCCCCACAAATGTAGCCCATTTTATTGAATGAATTCAGGCACTTTACTGTGTCTTTATTGGTGACTCATACACACAGCTTGTATGATCTCCACAGAAAAACGTTGGCAGTAGAAAAAAGGACTCTGGAGAAGCCATTCATGAGCCTAAGGTCACTGTGTCTAGTGCCATGTGTCAACTAGTTGTAACAGGGGTAACTCCTGAGACTGAATGCAATCACATTCTCACAGAAAGTTCCAACATTCAGTGCAAGACCTTCTTAGAAGAGCAAAGGCCATAGCTACAGCAAAGGAGGAACAAAATCAACAACTTTTCTTCTGGATTTCAGAAGAAAAGTTGTATAGCTATGGTCTTTTAGACACTGCTATAGCACTGTGTGTACATTTACAATTTTTTATTAGAGATTTTATCCATTTTCTTGCACCAAACCCTAGCTTTCTCACGTGCACTCACACGTTAAACAGCAGTATCATAGACAACAGACACCACCTCCTGTACTCATTGCTCCAAACCATTTAAAAGTAATAAGAGAAAAAGATTGCACATTAGAATCGACTAAGCTATGCTGTTTGGGTGTGCTGAGTGTTTCTGGGATGGTTTTGTAAACTTGCTGACCTAAACTTGCTGGGGCTTGGAAAACCAGCAAAGCTGTGCTGACAGGACCGGAAAAAAAAAACCTCTCATTCGGGCCCGGCCGGGAACAGAGGAGGTGTGTGTGCGCACGTGTATGAGTTCTCGTCTTGCTTCAATAGGCAAGACGAAAGAAAGACTCTGACAAGCAGCCAGTGTGCCAAATGCCTCTCTGTCTCCCACTGTCATACTGAAGGTCTCGCTCTCTCTCTCTCTCTCTCTCTCTGTTCTCTCTTACATTTTATTGACATTTAATGGATTAAAGCTTTGTTTACCATACTGCCAAATACCTCGCCGCTTACGAAGTAAGGTAGTTCTCTCTCTCTCTCTTGCTCTCTCACTCTTTCTCGCTCTCTCTGTCTCTCTCTCTGTCTGTCTCTCGCTCTCTCTCTCTTTTTCTCTCTCTCCAATGTTCTTTCGTCTGGTCCTCCTAGCAAGATGAACGTACAAATTCTCATTTGACTCTGGTGTGTGAGAGTGACCCACACCCTGCAAGTGTGTGTGTGTGTGTGTTGATAGATGAAGTCTTCTATCTGGCAGAAGGTATTTTTGGGACACTGAGGTAAGCCAACATTAAAAATGGAGATGGTGGCTGGCAGCTCTGCTGTTTTTTTTTCTTCTCTCTTTCTGTCTCTCTGTGTGCTGCAGCCCACAGAACGAAGAAGGCGTGATGTCTTTATGTTCTAAGACATGTTATTTGACATCATATTATCATAATTTATGCATTATAAACACCATGTTACTGGTATGCCTATGCAACACTTTAAAGAGATTAATGGTAATTCAGTCAATCTTGCATGTTTGTGTAGGCGTACAGTCGCTCACCACAACAGGTGTAGCAGGTGTTTAGAGTTGAATTTAGGGGATTTTAACGCAAACCCACTAGTGGTTTATTAGACCCTGTGCTTCTCTAAGACATCAAACTGAGAGACAGTGGGGGTGGGGGATGGGCAGTGGTTCAGATTGACTGTCAGCGTTTCAGAAATTAGGATGTTCGTTGTATTACCAGTTATAAAAAACAGGCCTGTTTTTCATCCGTGCAAGAGCCACTCTCTCAGCGTGGCCTTTTCTGAACCCCGTAACAGGGCTGTACAGTCTCAAGCACACACTTAAACAGTTGTTTTCACATGTGTGTGTATGTGTATAGGTGTATTGGCTATAGCATGAGATGTGCTCAGATGTGAAGCTGATGGAAAATTGCCTGCA
This sequence comes from Clupeocharax schoutedeni, assembly GCA_037974565.1. Taxonomy (NCBI): domain Eukaryota; kingdom Metazoa; phylum Chordata; class Actinopteri; order Characiformes; family Alestidae; genus Clupeocharax; species Clupeocharax schoutedeni. The sequence continues at coordinate 115 of JBBPDH010238757.1, read as the reverse complement.
GTCTTTAGTCTGTGTTTCTGTATGTGTGTGTGTGTGTGTGTGTGTTTCTGTATCTGTATGTGTGTGTGTGTGTGTGTGTGTGTTTCTGTATCTGTATGTGTGTGTGTGTGTGTGT
>JBBPDH010238676.1:0-11796 GCA_037974565.1 Clupeocharax schoutedeni | reverse complement strand
TTGTTGGGTTAGGTGTTGGCTAGTTATTACTTGGACAGCTGTTGTATAGATGCTCTGACTGCAGTATTTCGGTTAAATAGCTGACTCCGATTTAAGCTGTTTTCAAGTAAGAAACAGTTGTGGAATTCTTAAGCACTGATGTACGTCGCTCTGGATAAGAACGTCAGCTAAATGCCCTAAATGTAAATGTAAATGTAAACTCATCCGACCATGCATCTTGCTTTGTGCACTGGGGACACATGACAGCTGAAATAGAAAAGGTTCTTCCACAAACTGTGTCCACAAAGTTGGAAGCATGGTGTTGTCCAAAATGTCTTGGTCTGCTGAAGTATTGAGATTAAGCCCTTCACTGGTAGTGATGGATCTATCCCAAACTCTGGAAAACAGGTGTGTGCCCAATGCATTTCTCCATATAGTGTAGAAAAGATATAGTTTTCGTTTTCTGACAGACCCAAATACAACAGGCTCGTTAGAAAGTACAGAGCCGAAGGGTGTCACAAACATCAGAGTACTAACCAGCTTGATGGATGGCATGAGGTATGATAACAACAGCACCTCCTTCATTAATTCAATTCATTATGCCCATTAACTCCCAGCTCTGCACCCTTTATCTCAGTGGTCCCCAACCTTTATTTCGTCACAGACCGGTTTAATATCAGAAACTATTTTCACGGCCTGGCCTTTGAGGAGTGCCAGATAAATATACGTATTTATTAGTGCTGGGCCGTTAACGGCGCGAGATTCTTATCACGTGAGAAAAAAAATATCGCCGTTAATCAATTTCCACCACCCCCTCACCCCATCCCCCCACCCCACCCCCGTGGGTCTATACTACGCAAGCTAAGATGAATTTCACCTTGATATTTCAGTGACTTTTCCGGTTCGCGCACGTTTTAAACCTGTCTCGGTCTCTCTGTCGGGGGGTGGGGGGATGTCTCTCTGTTGGGCGGGGGGGTCAGAAGGAAGAATCTTGCGCGGATAACGACATAATGACAAAAATTAATCTATGCCCACCTCTAGTATTTATACAAATACCTATTGGTCCAGAGGCAAGTATCCTACCCACTACGCCATCCCCCGGTACAGGTCTGTGGCCCGGGGGTTGGGAGTCACTGCTTTATCTGACAAAATGATTACTAAAAGTCTGAAAATACAAGACGTTTTTGACCTAGATTTTAAAACTGAGACAGTATGAAATGCTCTTGTTTTCACTAATCTAAGAGCTAGTAAACAGCAGCAACTGGTGATCTAAGCAAGCATGGAGCTTTCTGATATTAGATGAGTTCGCAGAGGTTAATACAGTAAAATTACACAAGTAGAAGCTACTTATTTCTGGCTTACATCTGTGAAGAATGCTTAATTCATTAATGCCTCAACTGCAAACCTTCAAGAGGAGGATACTTGGTACTTAAATGTATGAAATGTCTTTGGTTGCAGGAGCATTGCTTGTTGAGACATAGTCTGCTTCAAATAACTGTGAAGTGATGTTATACTGTCAGCAATGAAACCTTGGTGTTTCTAGTCTTATTGATTCACTAGTTGACCATATGGCCTGCCTCCAGGGTTGTAACAACTGTGTTTTGTACTAACCTTCTATAGATATTCAGAATCTTCAGAATATCACATACCAGCTACTAGAAAGAGACCTAAGATATATTTAGACAACCCAAAATGTGAATTACAACTATTATTAATAAAATATTAATACATAAACTAGATCAAGCAAAGGATAAACATTTGTAATGCTTGTTCCTCAGTAAAGTGTGTGATGGAGAAAATGACGCATCCTTCCACAGAGACCCATACAACATAAGCTGTGTTTTCAGGCCAACATAACATATCTAGAACCACCTTTATTCTCACTTACACACGACACTGCTGCTAAAAGAGAACTGCCAGGAGATCTCACCCGCTACGATTCTGGTCTCCCTTCCATAGCAACATCAAACACAGTGGTTCTCAATTAACAAGTTGTCTGGCACAGGTTCCATTCCATTCACTCCTAGAATCACCTCCAGAGAGACTCTTCTCCAGGATATGAAAGGAAAACAACAGGAAATCCTACTGAGACTCTACTGAGCTGCTTTCTCTCAGTCTTATGCTTTTTCCTTCACAGATGGGGTCCTACATCGTTGAACCTTGTGGAACACTGGTCAACAGAAGATATTATTTTCCAGGTAAGTCTATTAGCTCATTCTCAACACAGTAATAGGTAAACATCATGCAACAATGTAATATAAGACACATTACACAAATACTTTGTACTCCAGCGTCCCATCACAGCTAAGGAACAGCTTGCAAATGGGATAGGGTTCGTGCAAAGTGTAGAATGAGCTCTCCACTCCTACTGAACATGCTTGCTTATGCTGTTGCTACAGTCAAGTCTAGGAGAAAAGATAAAACCAAAGATTAACAGGCAAAGTGCCCAAGTAAGAAGTCAGCATAACTGATTGCAGCATGTCACCATTTAAACCTTGTGCCCAATTATCTGCCAGCAGATAGTAATCATCCAGAACTGCTTCTTGTGTCAGTAGCAGCTCAGCCAGTTTCATTTCCTTCTGTTGAAATGGTGTAATTAAGCACTCTGTGGCGAGCATTCAGCGTTTGGTCCAAGTGGCCTTTTATCTGCAGTGAACACAATGAGAGTGAAGGTCCACTTGAGAAAATGAGATCCCCCCCAAATCATGAGGGAAATCATCCTGAAAAAGTAAACAAGTGCCATCTGCTGATAGCTGTATTTCACTAAGTGAATTCATATGTGATTTAATGGGAAATTTCAATATTTTTTCAAATACTTCTTGTGATTTTCTCATTTAATTGTGGTCATTTATAGCAACCTGATGTACTGGAGACACTTACTAAGTGAGAACTGTTCACAGCTGGGGCAACAAGAACCAGACGTCTGCCTTGAAAAGATATCTCGGAAAAGTACACAGAATGTTAGGACTATGTCACTTGATATTGTTTCACTATAGATTTGAGATGGTTCTGCCCTTCAAAATATATTCAAAACCTTTCCCTTCATGGCGGCACTGTAAATGGCCATGTTATTGCATACTTCTGATTCGGTAGACCACCACTGTAAACGAATTTGGGTTAGTCATCAGAATCAGAAAACATTATTCATCCCAGAGGAAATTGCTTATGACGTGACTACACAGACACACAGAGACAGAGAGAAAAAATATAAATATGAAGTCTAAATAAATCCAGTAAAAAAATGTGTCGAAAAATATGAAACACACATAATGCTACATACGCATACTACAGATTAGTAACTTACAATTAAGTTACTAATTACACAGATGGTGATTAGCAGTACATTATTTCTCGTATTAGAGATGTATTAGTATTAGAGCTGGGCCGATAACGGCGTTAACGTTAAGAATTAGTAGAAGATATTGAACAGAATGCACATAATTAAATGATTGAGCACCCATTTAGAAAACTTCACATGCATCTGCACACAATATTGCACATAATAAGATAATGTTGCACATACTGATGTTGCACTAATGTCTTAGCACCTGATAAGAACATAGCACAAATTTGTGCACGGAAAGACCATTGCACATAAAAATAATGTATTAACCCCCAGTAAGAACATTGCACAATATTGCACATTTCACAGTGCACAATTTCATATCCACTCTAAATCTCTATTTGCATCGCAGCTGTGAACAACATTTTGGTGAAAATGTATAGGACTTGAGTTTTTGGCGCGTGGTTGAATGAGCAGTTTAGACGCAGTGGACGCAGTAATGCGAGTGTCTAGTGGTAGCCCACCTGAGAAAGGGCGGCCCCTCCTCTCTCAGGGTGAGGATGTGTAATCTCCGTGCAGCCGTGGTTATTTCTGTGCCTCGGGGAGAAGCTGATCTGTGCAGACAGCAGCGAGCTTTTGGCAGGAGAGTCAGAGCGGAGCGGCTAGAGGCGCACTTGGCTCTAGGTAAGTCAGAGGAGCAGGGCGGGGGGTCTGCAACCAGCAAGAGGGTTTCAAAGCAGTGAAAGTGGTCGTTGGGTGGTCGCTACGCTGCGCTTTTTCGTGGCTTGAGGAACGTGGCACTGACCGGTTGATGTACTCTGGGGGGTCTCGCAGGGATGTGCACCGCTCGCGTTAGTACCCTCTGCTCATGTCCGTGTCTCTGAGCCCCCCGCGTCCCCTCGCTGTCGCCCACTCCGTTCTGTACCATTGCTGCCCCTGCCTCTCTGTCCACAGGGGCGACAAACGGGGGGCGTGCTGGAAGTGTTACAGACCCGAAGGTAAGGTCGAGCAGGAGCTGGGTTTCCAGGGGCTACTTTTATTGGCATTTAACTTACTGCACTGCATAAGGCTTTGGAGTAAATCTTGCAAAGAGGAGTCATTAGAAATGATTTGTTACGTTAAAAAACAGACTTTATCTCTGAATATGTGGTTCGTTTTTTGCATTTTAAAAACAAGGATTTACTTATGAATAATACAACACCTATCTATCTATCTATCTATCTATCTATCTATCTATCTATCTATCTATCTATCTATCTATCTGTCAATCTCACTGCTTGGAGGGAGAATTGGTTTGCAGGACCCCCCCCACCATTATTTGACCTTGGCACAGACAATCTGCACTTGTGCACTTTGCGCACAAATGATCCATGCTGATGTGTGCAGTTTAAGTTTATGCTGCTAGTGTAGTAATGCAGTGCCATGAGTGTCCTGGGGTCTGCAGGTAGGTTGGCTGAGAGACTGCTGGAGCTCGGAGGTTCTGCAGATATGTACACAGTGTTCTTGTCTGTGCACAGTGAACGGAGATATGCTGCAGACCACAGTCATGTATTATATATGCTTCCGCATAATTCAAGACCTATATTAGGTCGCTGATATACTAAAAGAGATACTAATTTAATTGCAGTGCTGTTGGAATGAATCCACAGGATAGTGCTTCGTGCCTAAAACAAAAGACTTTGCAGTTTCTTATAATGAGACATTTGTGTGTTCGGTGAGGCAGGTTCAAAGGTGGCATCATGATGAAGTGTTTAATCTCCCGCTTTATTTGCATGTCATGCGGAGGAATTGAGGAAAGGAGCACAGCCGGCAAATGGCTTATATTGCTGTTACCCCATGCTTGGCACACAGCCCAAGGATTTGTGTGGTATGCGTGTTGCTTAATAGGATGTTCTTTTTGTCTTCAGGTTACCCAACTCTAGTCAATTAAGTCAATTACTCTTCAAACTGAAGTGTGAATGGTTTTTTATTTGAATGACATCCAAGCCCAAGCATCCAAGCTTTACATCTTTGATTCATTGGCCAGTATTAGTTATCTTTGATCTTCTACCATTCTAATTGACCTCCTGGGCTTTGGAGGTTAACTGAATGGTTCAGGATTCTTGTTATATAAGGGGAAGGAGGTCAAGGCCTATGGACAAACCAGGGCTTTGTGTTAACTGTTATCCTTTTTGAATCAAGATTTTAGAGTCTAGCTATATTTTATAAATCTGCACCTTTTTCCTTGCACTACGTTTTTCGTGTACACCGAAAGAAGCAGTTACAGTAAATGAAAGAAGATTGTTAAGAGTGCTCCAGCTGTGCCTGCTTCTTTTGTGCAGGGCTCTGTTTGAATGTTACTTGGTTCCCATCAATGCCATTTCACAAATTGGGTAGTCCATTTAAAATATCGATATTGGTCTTGGACATGGCCAGTATTCCCAGTTTCTAAAATGAAATAGTCCTTTTCTCATTCTCTCTAAATTTATGCAGGTTTGTCCACATTTGTAGCACAGAAGAGCCAACTCTGAGTCCTGATACACCCCTTCCACCTAATTTTACCAGCCAACAAATTAGAGCGGTCTGAAAATGTCGTCAGACCTTGCAAAGTAGGACTGCAGTGGGTTGACCACTTTTGTCATTGGCTGTGGGTGTGGCCCATGCCCAAGACAGGTATTAGCAGTCATGCATGACCAGCCAGCCTCAGACAGGCAGGAGCGCCCTAGAGCTGGCAGATCAGTTAGCTGATGATGAGTGTGGGGTCCAACCTTCACCGCTTCTTTATCTCAGACTGTGGAATTGCTTCCCGCTTGGACTCCCTAGCTTTGAAGAACTTCAGGGGAAACCTTTACCTGGACTTTAGGTTGTGAATTTGAATTTAAGTCAAATTGCCCAGCATGGCTCCTGGATTATTAGGAGTTGTCTTACCTTCTGGAAAAGGTAGCCCATGCTGAAAGCTTTTAAGTCCATGAATTGTGCTATTCTATTGGGCTAGAGTTGAGTTAATATGTTCATATAACAACCCTTTTTTCCTGTTTTTTGGTTGTGTTGTAGAAATCCCTGTCGAAGCAAACGCTGCAATGGGTCGCAAGGAAGCAGATAATGAATGGAAGAAGAGCACTGACAATATCCAAGAAGTGTTTGAGTTCATAGAGGTCCTGGGATCGTAAGTATATTTATATCTACATAGATATTTTAGCATCCCTGAGTAGAATGTCATTGGTCACATGTTGCTCTTTGAATGGTGGTTCTCATTAAATTCTTTAGGATAAACAGTTTTCAGAAAAAAGGAGACATGAGAGACAGGACAGATACAAGAGAGTTTAGTTGCAGATGAACATGATCATAATTGTCTTGGTAGATTTGACCACAGTGTGGGACTTTAATCAGATCCCTTCCAAAACGAATGTGGTCTTCTGCTCAGCGACAGGACTCAGGCCTCCCAAGGTGGTCTATATTTTTGCACCATCCCTACTCTGTGTGGACTGGTTTGAGAAACCACTGCTATAAATGTGATAAACCTACACTTTAGACCAACAGTAGTGAATTCTAAAGCCCATTCTATTGCATAATATCACTGTTGGAACAAAACTCATCTCTGTCTTATTTATCTCTATTATGTGCCCTTTATACCATGGCGAAGAACAAACCAATAGAAATGGTTCAAAATGGCTTTCGCATTAACTTTAACAACAGTGTACATTTCTCCTGTAAAGTCACTATCATACAAGGAGGTACAAAAGCAACAATTTAGGCATAACATAAAAAACATAAAAAATCTAGATAAAAACATATGTCTGTCAAAAATGTGAGGTATCCTACCATAATACTTGGAGACTCCAATTGAATGGTTTGACCTATATGTGACCTATCTTTATCAACCGGACAGGATTTGAGTGAGGCCTACTTTGGCATGATTGCTTAGGCAAGGATAGGAAGGGCTACTTCCTTATCTAGAGGATTTGCCACCAGCCTGACAAAGACATTGAGGGATTAGGGTTTCATTCACAAATAGCTTACCATGCTCTTCCCTGGAACTGCTTCAGAACATCCCACTGCAATACAATACGCAATACTGTTGTTACCGTTGTGGAATGACTGTTCAGTGTTGACAAGCGTTGTTGATGGCTGGGAAGTATGTTTCTCAAATCTGGACGGGTCATGAATATGTTTAAACTCAGGAAAAAACAGAAGCGTGACAAGAATATACAGATGTTTATAATTGAGAATTATTAGCAAATAACAGTTTAGATGTTTATATTTTAATGAAGCCCCGTGTCCCCAAGGCAAAGCTCTCATTGGCAAGTGGGTCATGGGCTCTTATCCAATGGCCCTGTCTTAGTTGTGTCTTGGTCTGTCTGTGGCTGGCCTGGCAGGAACCGGGTTGACGTCACAGCCCATTGAGATCGTAGACTTTTGGCTAGACTGAGGATTCAGGGTAATAGCCAGGTGTTGTTTATATTACCTGAAGTTGAACCGTGCTCATGATTTTCCATAAGCGCTCAGGATAACTGAGTCTTCTGAACATTTTGCTTTGCACTCCATTCTGAAGGCTGCACATGTGCACATTAATTATTCAGGTTGTTCCTGTGTGGGACTGTGGAAAACAGGAGGTGTTTTAACGCATTCTACTCTCCCTCTATCTTTAGAGAGAAGCTGTGAGACATGAAAGGCTGTGATAAAGCTGCTCATGTATAATAGCTTTATCATTTAGCTTTTCTCATCTCGTATCAAAAACATTTGTCTTTAGATGTATTTTAGTTCATTTAAAAGCCTACCACAATTTAGGACCATGTTTCAGCACAAACGAACCAACAGAAATGGGCCAAATTTTCTGGAATACATTATTGCTTCAGGATCGCAACAATTTTCTCTTCTACAAATTTTCCCCATTTGAGACGAATGGTTTCCTTACAATAATGTTACGTGAGTGACACTCTGAACTAACACACAGAGTGCCCTTAAGGTGTTGAGACACAAAATGAAGTTTTACCGATACAGCATATAAAGTCTCTTCCTTGGCTGTTGGGGAGGTGTTAGTTAAGTGAGGTTAATGCTGTGTCAGATACTAGGACAGCCTAAGTGCTAATCACCCTGGCAGACAAGAATAAGTTTCACTTCCAGAACACCTAACTGGATGAGGAGGGCTTTGCGGTAATCTATAGGGTCTGTTTAAACCTTCGTCAGTTATTTTTACCTTTTTTCCCAGACCAGCTTAAGTGTTTATGTATTATTTTATTATTTCATTCAAGTCAATTCAGGCCAACTCAATGCAGCTTAATTCAGTTTGAGTAAATTCACAGAAAATACATGCTTTTAAGTTTAATAGAATTCAGATTCATGTATATAATACTGCTTCATTCTGCAGTGTCAAAATCATAAAAGGCAGAAGATCAGCACTGTGCATGAAGTGGCCTTCAAATAACCTTAATATGTGGGATATCATGCAGTTTGGCGTAAAGTTGCACCAGTTGTAGCTCCATTGTCCTTGCTCTTTGCAATACAAGCGGAAGCGAGGTGCTGTGGGAAAAGCTTTGCCTGGGGAACGTGACCCTTTTTGGCTTCCAGTGACAAAAACAACTTGAACCAAACCCCACTCTCCCTCAGCATAAACCTCCTGAGGGGGGAGGTGGGACCGCAAAGCAAAGCATCTAAAAGAGGCATTTGTTAACCCTTTAAATCCAAGCCTTATCATTCATGTATTCATCTAAATACAATGAAACCCACACCAGGTCGTCCATATAACCTCCATCCATACAACATCCATACACCCTAAAATTATAACTTCCCATAAAGAAAAAATCTTTCAATGTGTGAATGTTTCAACCTGGACTGAAAGAAGCACAATACAGGGCAGCCTATCAGAACAGAGGTCAGTTACGTATTGTAGTCTTGAAAGCCCAGTTACAAATGTTACAAACCTTCATTCTCAGAAAGAAAGAGAGGTTGGAAACTAATTTATTGTTACACAAACGCCAATGGAGCCTTTAAGATGTTGTAGTGAGTAACTAATATAATAGTAATACTGTTCCAGCTACTGTTGAATTAACAACTTTTGCAACATCATGAGAGTGTTGGGCTCAAATATGGACCATTTGAGTTATCATAGAGCATGTTCGCTTATATAGGAGGTGTGTGAATGAATGTTAACCCCTTTTATCTGTCAACCACAAGCCTATTAAGCTGCCTTAGTACTGAACTCTTTTCCTTACAAAAATCCATTTAGTCAGACTAATGCAAACACAAGGACACGTTCCAGCTACTGACCATCGGCCAAGGTTGCAGCTTTTTATTCAGAGAGAGACGTAGAGGTAGCATTTCAGTGAGAGTGTGCTGGGCTCTGCGGAGGCTGTAGGCTGCAGTGCAATTAAAAGCTATTCTGTGATACTTGTTGTTCTTTGTGAATGCGTGTATGTGGAGGCGGGTGACGCGTTATGCGTGAGCAGGGGGTCTTGCTACAAATCTCAGAATATTTTTTTCACCCATGAAAATGTGCCTCACGTGTCATTTTCACCATTGCCTTAAGCAAAGCAGTGTTGAGGCTTTGATTGAGCGGACAAAGTACAAATACACCCATGTATGTAAATGTCTACAAAATCGAGTCTCAGAGTGATAAAGTCATAGAAGAACCTTTCTATAGAAGAACATACTATCGAATCTATTTGGTTCACTGCAGAAAGTGGCATCTTGGCCAATGAATACATCTAAAATAAATGATTAATAAAATAAATGATTAAAAATGATCAAAAATAAAAATAAATGATTGGCATGCATGTGCAGTATGACATTTTACTCTAGATGATCTCTTTATAAAAGGAAAAGTAGACTCATTTTGCATAAATTGTCTACATTTAAGCAGATTCATGCTACCATAGTTAAAAGTAAAGCCAATCCAACCCAACCGTAATTGCCAATTAGCCTGGAACAGTGAGATGATTTGATCCTTCCTTGGGGTGCTTGTTGACCTGGTTGAAGGCTGGACCTGTTTCTGCAGGTCCACACCTGGATACCTGAGCCAGGGCTGTTTCCATTGCATAAGGGATTTTCAGACCTAATCCCTGCCCTAGAACAGCTATTCCAAGTTGCAGCTTTGGAATGCACAGAGAACAGAAAATTAAGCTCTTTTTGTGACCTCTTAAGCCACGAAACCTCTTCCTCAGGCCACAACAAGATGACTTTTCACCACTTTTGAGAAGTAGGTAACTAATTAATTAGTATATGATGCTAGAATTCCAGATTCCAGTGTTAAATTATTTGACACAATTAAGTATTAGCATACAGATCAGAATTGAGTTTTATTGAGTTCTCCAGCATTTTTAGCTTATCATGTTCTGTCATATCAGACCATGGATAATAATTTTCCATTTTTCTTCTATAATATAACAGGAAACTCTTACTCAAAACACACTTATAGTGGAAGCAACCAGGAAGGTATATCAGCAACAGGCTATTTATTTCTGTTATAAGGGCATTTCAATCCATTAGGTTTTCTGGACAAGGAAACAATGCTGGATTATTCCTTTAATCGAGCACAGATGGTTTCTGATTCTGATTTAAATGCACTAGCTGTACTAGTTGTACGCTTGAAGCTGCTCGTGATGAGAGTTACAGATTTTTCTTACCTGTAACAGTGTGAAGATTAAGGCGGACCACAATCCCACAGCATAATTGCACTGGGCATTTGTTTTCCACCACGCATGTTTTTTTTTCTTCTCACATTTCAGTGGAGGTGCGGGTACAAGTGGCTCTAGGTGTTATGAAACAGATTGTATGCAGAGCTGCACAGAGCACCCAGGAGGCTCTATCTGAAGTATAGGGGTTTAGAAGGTCACATCCTCACCCTCATTAAAAAGTGCTTTACTCTCAGGAGAAGGCCTAACTCTGTGTTTTCGCGAAACGAAAAAAAAAAAAGCCTACACCAGCCAAATCTGACCAATATGAAAAAGAAAATTCTTCAGTTGGACTCCTCAGAATGAAAACGAAAGAGATTGCAATATAGTGTTTATTTACTGGGGTCAGGTTGTTTTGATTGATTTGTAGTGTACAGAGACACTGGCATTTTCCCAAGGTGTACAGCAGGGGTGTCTAGTCCTGGTGATTAACTACTGATCCAGCCTTCAGGAGCTTCTGAATATTAGAACCATTTCTGTTGGGTCTGATTTCTTAACAGAGGAAGATAGAACAGGATTTGACACCCTGTGTTTCCAAGACATTGGAATGTCTAAGTGTGTTACATTTTCAATGCTCATAAAACTTCCTCTCCAACCTCTACCTCTTTAGGGGAGCATTCTCAGAGGTCTTCATGGTGAAGGAGAGGAAAACAGGCAAGCTTTTTGCCATGAAGTGTGTGAAGAAGAAGAACAAAAGGGACATCAACTTGGAGAATGAGATCGCTGTGTTGAGGAGGTACATGTTCTGGATCTACAAAATAGATAGAGAGACAGACAGACAGACAGACAGAGATATACAGAGATAGACATAGATAGATAGATAGATAGATAGATATAGATAGATAGATAGATAGATAGATAGATAGATAGATAGATAGATAGATA
>JBBPDH010238648.1:0-10000 GCA_037974565.1 Clupeocharax schoutedeni | reverse complement strand
TGCTCAGTTGCACAATATTTGGCTCTCTGTCGCTTCATGCCCCCATTGTGAGATTGGAGCAGAATGGATTGAGATGTCTGTGTGTGTGTGTGTGTGTGTGTGTGTGTGTGTGTGTGTGTGTGTGTGTGTGTGTGTGTGTGTGTGTGTGTGTTTATTCTATTTGATTCCCTCCTCTGCGGTGCCTGTTTGGTTCCTGATAACTGTACCTCGGCCAACCTCAGGAGGGGTCCTCTTTGTGTGTGAGCATCTGTGATTTGTGTGTGCTTTAAGTTCCAAAGCTGTCTCCTCATGATGTCATCCTGGAGCTTTCTCCATGCTGATGCTCACCACAGGGGCGGCGACGCTGTGATCCCCCCCACCCCGAAATTACATATGCTAATCTGCACCAGGGGAGTCCTCAGGCGCCCATCACCCCAGAGAAACATCCCAGAAATCTACAAGAAAGAGACCGGCCTGGACTGCCTGGTGCTCAGTGATGTGTGTGATGGGGGAGTGTGGATTTAAGACCCCTCCTACCAAATGCCAAATAAGATAAGATAAGATAAACCCTTATTTGTCACTTTAATTTCATTTGGAACTCAGTTTATTACATTATCCTTAAAGAAAATGTAAATATAAACCAGAGGTTTAAATACGGAAAAGTCAGGAGCGAGAGAGACACAGAGAATAAGAGAGAGAGAGAGAGAGAGACAGACAGACAGACAGGGAGTAAATCTGTGCTAAAATATTAACCTTGCGTTTTATAGACCCTGCTCCCAACCCATCTTTGTGAATAGATTAACAGCGATTTTTTTATCATGCGATACCAGTCTTTTAACTGGCCAGCACTAGAAAAATATATTTATTGCCACAAAAAAACAAACAAATATTTGCATGCATTTTGACTTCAATATAAACTACATATGAGGTTCTAATACAGCATTTAAGGAAGTCAAACTGCATGTAAATGCATATTAAATACATACAACATGAAACTTATAAGCAACATATAACATATAAGGAACATATAAGCATTGTAGATGTTTGCTTTATGCCTACATAAGGAAAATGAGAAATCGGCCAATTTTTGGTTCATGCCACATAAGATTTGTTTCTGACAGTGTAAGACTTTTAGAAGTTTTATATATTTTTTTTTTTCCATTCGTGCTGTTCACTCTGTGGTGAGTCACTTTTACATTGTTCGCAGTGACTTTATACCCTTAAAAATTGCGCATGATGTGCCAGAAGAGAAAACCTCAAAAATGCACATGTTGTACCAGAATATGGCACACAAGAGAAAAATATTGCACAAGAATAAATATTGCACCGGAGAGAAAAATATATCAGATAGTGGATCATGTAGAAGCGGCGCTGGCCTGAGAGCTAATGACTTAATCCCGTAACCATGTGCTAATGCTAATATATCGCAGATGTTTGTAGAATGTTGATCCCTTGGGTCTGAGCTAATATACCCCTACTGGTGGGATGTTCCTCCCGTGGCCATGTGATGTAATTCCTGTTGCAGTAATCATGCTGTAACCCTTATTGGCCATCGTGGTCATCACAGCAGCACACTGGCTAATGGCCCTGTTAGCCGACGATTAAAGCTGGTTCACTGGGCCGGTGAGGCCGGTGTCAGGGAAGGCCTCTGTTCAACCCACAATCCCCCTCTCTCAGAGGCTTTCCCAGGGAGCGGGGGCACGATTTCTCCCCTTCCAGAAATCTTCTCGCCCTCTTCATTAGCCCAGTGGCCCCCGTCCGTGCAACAGGGACATATTTGGCAGGAGCCCCTCCTTGCCGATTCAGGATTAATTGGGCATGGAGGAAAGACTTCAACATGTATCGCTAAACACCCTCCTCCTACTTCCCCCCGCTTTACTGGCCCCGGGGGGAAACAGTTGGGCCACTGCCTGGCTTGAAAATACACAGCCAAAGGCTTTTAGCTAGAACCTGTGGTCAACCCACTCATTCTAATATATTTCTCTTGCATTTTTTAGCATGTTCTGTTTGGTTCGTATGCTTGTGGCATGCAAATATTTCTCTTATGTGTTTCTTGATATTCTGGTAAAACATGTGCAACTTTTAGCGGTAAAATATTACTGAGCAATGAGCGTTTTTTTATAACTGTTTTGTCCATGCCTGCGGAGGACATATCTATATCAAACTCAAGTCTAAAGTCTTTGAGTAGCAATGTTTACAAACTGCGACTCTAAATGTGGGAAACCCCACAATTACATTTGGCTGTTCCTTAGCAGGGGGCGGGGCTGCATGCTGTGATCTGTCCTCACCAACACGGAGGATTTGCCTTAAATGATCTTAAATCTAAATGTTAAATATGAAAAATATATCTCTCACTCTAAATGTGAACTCCACAGTTAGATGGGGTTCGGTGACCCCTTTCCTTCGACCTCTCGAAAACCGTTGTTAGCTGAAAAACATTCACCTTGGACAAAAGTAATGGGACACAGGGGCGAGGTGAACTGTTTTCGGGTCGTTGGAAAGAGTGCGAGATATAAATAAATAATTCCATGAAATGAACATGATTTACTCAGTTATGACTCACGAGTCACAGCACCGAGTCCGAGTCAAGTCTCGAGTCATTGAGGGATGTCTATAGTCAAGTCTCATGTCTTTATGCGACTTAAGTGTGTCTCGAGTCCAAGTCTCAGACTTGAGTCCCCATCTCTGATCTAAATCCAGTATGTACGTATATATATATATATATATAGGTTATAAATACACATATCTGCATACATGTACAAATGTTTTTTTTGTATTAGTTATTTTGTTTTGTTGTGTTGTGTAGCTTTTGTTCTGTTATTTTGCTGCTCTGACCTTTTTTTCTGTTTACTTTCTCCCGAAACAATGTAAATTTCCCCCTGTGGGACTAATAAAGGTTTATCTTGTCTTGTCTAAATTATGATTTAGAGTGAGCAAAATGCAAGAACCTCAAACGTAACCATGCAAGCTAATTCAAGCTTAGCAACTTTCACTACCAATTAGCCGTGTTAGCGCTGTGGTCAAATGACTTCTGTAAGGTTAATGAGACCAGAGAAAATGAGAATAATAAGATTGGAATTAGCCCTTGATTTTCTTACAGTTCGGTGGACCTCACTGAACCTCGCCATGCCCCAGTGTCTATAGAACACCTCAGTTCATTTCAGCCTTAGTGTTCTATGTTCCCTGTTCTTTAAGTCTATGTGACGTTAGCGGTTAGCTCTCTTCGCTCATGTGCTGCCCGTGTCCTCTCTGTTCCCATCCTGGGGCTAATCTGCTGAACTTGACTTGTTCATCAGAGTGTCTTTAATAACCCAGCCTGTGTCTCTCGAGCTGTATTGGTGGGTTATGGGTGACTGGATTCCGTGACTGTGCTCTGAAGTAATTATCATTTCTTTTATGGTAGATTTTCATATCATACGTGCATATTGTATGTAATACACTTTGGATATGCCAAAATATGGTATAGTATACTATGATATAGATTTCTTTCTCTTTGTCTACCCTCTGCTTGTTGGGTATTTCTTTAAATATACATGTCCAGGGAGACAGAATTTAACACCTGGGTTGCCTACCAAGACACCAGGACCTTTTACCATCTTTGGTTATAGGCTATTCTGGTACAAATTAGATGTTTTTGACCATAGGAGCACAAATTCAGGAGGTATAAAAGAGGACTGCCCTCATGGTGTGGTTCCACCACGACTCAGTAAAGCATGGGCAAGCATATTATGACGACTTCTCCAACCAGTGACCTTATCCTCCGAATCGTGCGGCAGCACCACTGGACACGGCCCCAGAATGCCATCTTGGACTGCAGCCATATCCCATTATGTGCCTGTAATTACGGCGAATAGGTGACATGCCTTAGCCAGGCTGAGAACTCCCAACCATCTGGTGCAGACTGATCTCCGGCTAGCCTTGTCAAGGTAGCTTTAGCGGATTGCAGGAGAGGATCATCCTCCAGTTCAAGCCCCTGTTGACACCGCAGTCCTGGAATGTGTAGAGCAGTAGACCCTCAGTCCCAGAGCGAGGTGCCAGCAGGTCAAACGTGAACCGTTGATAAAACATCATCTTAGACAAAAGTACATCCTTATCTGCTGGTGGTCTAGTGATTAGGGCGTTCGCCCTGTGATCAGAATGTCAAATGTTTGATTCCAGAGACTGCTAAGCACCTTTAAGATACCTGAGTAAGGTACCGTCCCCACACACTGCTCTCCGAGCGCTGTGTTCCTGCTGCCCATTGCTTTACTTGGTGAATGGGTTAAATGCTGTGTTCACGTATGACAGAATGGTCACTTTCACTTATTTGGAGCTCATGTGTGTTTGAATGGACCTTGAAGGCTTCATCTGTCAAAAGAAGCTATTTCATTATCATACATTGTGTAGAATCAGCGATATCAACCTTTTAAAAAATCGTGACTTTTTTTTTGGAACTTGGCACAGATTTTTTAAATATAATTTTTGACATATGGTGTTCTATAAAAGTCAGAATAACAAAATATATTCTATACAGTAATCCTCCAGTTTACGCAGATCAGGATTTAGTCACACGCTGATTTTTTTTTTGAGAACCGAACTGGAAACTGCAAATATTTTTTGTTTTTTTGTGGCAATAAGTATATTTTTTCTAGTAGTGGGCCGTTATCGGCGTTAATGTGCTGCGTTAATGTAAGACTCTTATCGCTCTATACTACGCAAGCTATGATGACTTTGACCTTGATATTTTATTGCGGGTTTACTCTCATTCTCTCTCTCTGTCTCTCTCTCTCTTTCTCTCTCTGGGTCTCCCTCGTTCGTGACTTTTCCGGATCGTGCCCGTTTTAAACCTATCTCGCTCTCTCTGATTCTCTCTTGTGCGCGCGTTCTCTCTCTCTCTCTCGCGCGCTCTCTCTGTGCCACTCTCTCTCTCTCATTCGTGACTTTTCCGGCACGTGTGGATCATCTCTCTCTCTCTCGCTCTCTTTGTCTCTTTCTCTCTCTCTCTCTCTCTTTCTCTGTCTCTCTCTCTCCTCGTGACTTTTCCGGAGCGTGCAGATCGTCTCTCTCTCTCTCTCTCTCTCTCTCTCTCTGTCTCTCCCTTTTACTCTCTCTCTCGCTCTTCCTTACTCCCTCTCTCTCTCTCTCTTTCTCTCTCTCGCACTCCCTTACTCTCTCTGTCTCTGTCTCGTTCCTGACTTTTCCGTATTTAAACCTCTGGTTAATATTTACATTTTCTTTAAGGGTAATGTGTTAAATAAACTGAGTTCAAAATGAAATTAAAGTGATCTGGGAGAACATTTGGAGGCATATTTATGGTTTACAGTGGGGGGGGGGGGTGTCTGACCTTCAGCAGAATTGAAATGAGCCATTTTAATCTAGATTAATTACAAGATTACAATGAGATTAAACTAGATTTAAAAAAATAATCTATGCCCACCTCTAATTTTTTGTGAATGTTTTCACACAAAGGGACCCGTTACCTTGCTGCGGTGTCTCAATACTTTTGTTACATTTACAGTTTCTTTAAGGGTAATGCATTAACCTACAGTGAAAACAAGGTTATGGCGCATTTCACATTGGCTTTGAATATTGAACGAGCAAATAATGCAGAAACACATGCAGGGATCTGAGGGTTAAAAGTGTAGAATCTGTGAAACAGGCTAAAAAAAGGTGCTATCGGCTGAAGTAACGAGTTTCCTTGAGCTGTCAACATAGCTCCCACTTAGACATGTGAGACTGGAATCAGGTGTCAGGTGCTTTGCAGGGAGGTTCATAACTTGGTTTGCAATTTTGCTGGCATTACAGTCACATTTGTAGCTGCTCTTACAAAAGCACTCCAGTTCTGCTCATGTATGCAAACAGTAGAAATGAGTCTGTGTAACTGCTTGAGTGTCTGTCTGGAAGAAGTAAAGAGGAGAAAAACTTCTATTTCAGCCTCAGGAAAAAAAAAAGGAGCCATTTCACAGAAGGCTTTCACTGAGCAAATTGATTCTTTTCCCTGAGAGCTTTTTGATTTGTCGAAAGTGTAATCTTCAGAGTCGGCCGGAGAGGTAATTTCTGGTGCCGTCTATCGGTGCGGCAGCTACGCGGCGGACTCAGGAAAGCAGACCTGCACGACTTCCGCTGCAGTGATTCATACAGGGGCGATACGGGCAGCAGTAAAGCCTGAGGAGACCCATGTGGTGTCCTCCCTGCTCCCTGACAGTTTTGTGGTGTCGTAGTTCATAAAGCACTGTGCAAAAAGACTTAGGCACCTGAGTAAATTACATTTAAAAGCCGTTTGCTACTTAGCAGTAGTGTTAAGTTAGTGTTCAAAGACTAATACTACAATGAATCCAAACCTGGCTCATTCATTTCTTTCCTTTATGATGGACATTTTATTCTCCTGTATCTTCCTTAAGTATTTAGAGATCCCCATCAAGCCCTATAGTGTTCTGTAGAGGAGATCCTGGGCTTTCCAGTGATGCTCCTGTGAGGGTCTGCATGCTGGTAACAAGGACTGCAATGGCAAGACATAGATGAGAGCTCCAAATGCAAGATGTTCCTCTGCAGAACCAAAAAGGAAACCAGGACTATCACAGCTAAACTACCCAGAGGATGTTCTAGAACTTATAATTCACTGTTGAACTAAAATACAGATTTTGTTGTTCTTAAAGCAACAAGCAACAGAAGAGATACAGAATTGTATTGTTTTGATCAAATTGAATGTGTTCTTAATTCAGTTCTTTTTTCACACAGAAACTGTCCTGTTGTGCTCTACAGTGGACATGCTGGGAGATTAAAATAAAAAATGTATTCAAAGAAATTGTAAGGTGTGTTTTAGGCCCAAATCACACACAAAAAAAGACATTTTTTCTTCAGTTCTCAGGAGGTTAATACAGTAAAAAGTGGTTTTATGTACAGCAATGTTTTCTCTTAACCATTTCCAGAAATCATTCCTCAAGGAAGCCCAGTGTTACTTGTAGCTCCATTAAACACCTGGTTTTACTTGTTTTACTTCATTAGACTAAATTTTACTGGAGTTGGAATTTTATAAATTCATACAATGACGAAGGAACCGAACTGGTGTTAATGTTCTAATCTTCACTTGTGTTTATGAGGGCAGAAATGAAACTCACTACTGCCATAAACGGCTTGGAACTGTTTGAAGAGGTGTCTGAGACTTTTATACAGTACTGTACGTTGCTAAAAATCGACAATACAAAGAGATACTCTGTAGATGTGGATTCGTTTATGAGATGCTCCTGGCTTTCAGTATCAAAGCTCAGCCATAATCCTTGCCGGAAGGTTCCCGAGCCGCCGCTCCCGCTCCCTTAACGGCACCATCTGTCTCCTCATTAGCCTCGTTAAGCACCTGTTAACGTCAAGGCAAACGCAGGCCACCAAGACTGGGCACCCACTCATCTCATCTATCCTCCTTTTGTCCATCCTTCCCTCAATTCCTACCCTTCACGCCTCGTTCAATGCTTCAACTCCGCCTTGTTGGGGGGTGAAGACGGTTTAACTGTGATGGGTGATGCACGTTAAGCTCCATTTTGTCTTCAACAGACTGTGCGGTTTCAGCAACCTCATACAATCATTATATTGTGCCACATGGTAAATTTTGGTATAATGTATGTGTGTTAGGGCATTAAGTCGACTTGTTTTTTTTCCTCACTTGTGTGCAAAATGCAATCTCTGCCTCTGATTGGTTCCTTGGTTTAAACAATTATTACAGTCCCTTCATAAAAGGGGCGGTACCGTTGGCGCAAGGGGAATCTAAACACAAGACCGCAACAAGATGAGAGACACGGCAGCAGAGAAGACAGACACACATCACATGTGTGGAGATCTTTCACTCTAGAACATAAACAGCACAGAGACCTGCAGAACCTGCAAGTCTGTGTTAAAGTACAGTAACAGAACCGGTGCTCTGTATCTGAAACGGCTCCACTAACGCTAGTACTGCAGGGAGTCATCCCGCGCACTGTTCCCGCTCTCAGTACTACACTTAAATTTACCAGAACATTCAAGCTATCAGTCTTTGTTAAGTTCAGTTTAATTGTGGTGTTGACTGTTAATGTTACAGAGAACTTTAATAAAAGTGTCTCAGTGTTGGACGCCTGTGTTCCTCCGCTGTTTGTGACGTCATCAAATGACTCATTGACTCGACTTCGACTTTGTTGGCGTATTAGTCGACTTGCAAAAGTGAATGCCCTAGTGTGTGTATGATGGTGTGTGTGAAGGTGTGTATGATGGTGCATGTGAATGTTTGTATGGTGTGGTGGTGTGTGTGAAGGTGTGTGTGAAGGTGTGTGTGAAGGCCCTGGACTCTATTTGCTATATTGAGTCTTGCTGGAATTCATTTCCTAAAGGGTTTCAAGACTCAGCATAGGCCTATTGGACTGAATAATGAATTTAATAATGGGCTTCACTGCTGCAAATCAACAGCTTTTAATGTGTCCAGAAGCCCCGGCATGTTCCTCTGTCTGTGGTGGCTTTGTTTCTTACCGCTGCTTTGTTGGTTTGGTTTGAGACTGGAAATCCACTTCAAACACTTTGTTGATAATGAACATTAATGGCTGTACAATGACACGAGTTCAGTATAGAATCTCTGACTTATTTTTCGTCTCGTGTATCTATCATATAGTGATCTCCTGTTTTTCACAGGGGCTACATTCCAAGAGCACCCGGAACACTTTAATTTAATTTTAAACTTAGGTTAATGCATTACCCTTAAAGACAATTGAAAGTTTGTGGGACAAAAGTATTGGGACACTGTGGCGAGGTGAATGCTTTTCAGGGAATAACCCCTGATCTACTGGGGATAAAAATACAAATGAGGGCTCGTTGGAAAGGTCTCCTGGAGATCTACTGAACTGTGGAAGTTAAAGTGTCTGAGTGCTTTCCCCGCCAATATATGCAACTCTGAATGTCATAGGACAAATATATTGGGACACCGTGGCGAGGTAAACGGGCCCCCTTGTGTGAAAACATCCAGAGAAATATATATGTATTGCCACAAAAGGCAAAAAGAAATACCCTCCCTAATCTACACATCTGTACTGCCCTGTATTGTGTGAACCGAGCAATCTCTAAGAGACTGTTTTCTATTGGATGAATATTTTAAGTGAGTTTTATTTGGACTTTTATTATGACCCATATTATATTTATATTTAATATTCTCCTTGTTTTGATGTCTGTGTGTGTTTGTGCCGTTTTAACATAAGTTTTCTGATTCTGTAGACTAATTTAAAATTTTTACTTTTTACTTTGTCTTAATTTAGTCTTAAATGTTTGTATTAATGTTTAGTACTACTAAAATATAAAGATTTTAAAATGTGCGAAATGCCTTAGCCTTAGCAAAAATTATATATTTTTTTCATTTTAACCAACAAGTGTGAGCTGAGCAATCTCTAAGAGACACTGTTTTCTATCTGTGTTTATTTTTGTCATTGCCTGGTAATGATAAAATACACCATCCATCAGATGCAGTCACAGCAGGGGTTTAGCTCTAATGTCTACCTCATCTGTGTATTCCACTATAGGTTGGAGTCGCAGTCATAATTATAGTCACAGGTCATTGTGGTTTATACCATTCAAAACATCTGACTTCAGACTTTCAGTTCCTAAAAAACACAAACAGACCTGGAAAATAATGTGAGACGCATCATTACTTTTCTGGTTGTTGCTTTTGTAGTGTGTGGGAGTGTGTCTGTGCAGGTCACTATTGATTTATACACTATTGATCAACACTGGATTCAAAAATTTAAAGTAATACATATAAATAATTTATTAAACTTGGGAATGTTCAACTACACTCTTCCATTGTTTTATACTTTTCTCACAGAAATGCATCTAGATATCTAGTCAGAATCAGAGTATACGGTGTTCACAGCAGTAGAGTCATCTAGACCATCTAGACCAGAGCTTTGAGGGTGGTGGTGGTTCAGTGGGTAGGATACTTGCCTCAAGACCAAGAGGTAACAGGTTTGAATCCTACCTTCAGCACCACCACTGGGTCCCTGAGCAAGACCCTTAACCCCAAGTTGCTCCAGGGAGA
>JBBPDH010238582.1:0-11802 GCA_037974565.1 Clupeocharax schoutedeni | reverse complement strand
GATACCGGAAAAAAACAGACGACAGGCCCTGCCCACGAGGTGTCCCTTATTTATTTTTTTAGGGAGTTGGCAACCCTGGAAGAGTTATATAGTCTTGTTGCCACAGGTAGGAAGGATTTCCTGTGGCGTTCAGTTCTACATTTAGAGGCGATGAATCTTTTGCTACGTGTGCTCCGATGGCCCATCATGGAGGCGTGCATGGAGTGAGAGGGGCTGTCCATGAATCTGAGAAGTTTTTTTAGCATTCTTCTCTCAGGAACCTCCTCCAGGGTCTCCAGTCTGACACCCAGGACAGAACCAACCTTAATTAGCTTGTTCACCGCACTGCCCCAGTACCGAGCTGCAAAGAATGAGTGATACACAGAGTGATAGAGCATGGTCAGCATTTTCCTACACACACTGAAAGACCACAGTAGGAAAAGCCATCTCTGCCCTTTCTTGAGGACAGTGTTTGGGTTCCTGAACCAGTCCAGCTTGCTGTCATTGTTTACCCCCAGGTACCTGTAGTCCTCCACCACCTCAACATCCGTCCTTTTGGTGGTGACAGGGGTGGAAGCCTGTACCTGAAGTCAGAGGGTGTGGAGAGGGTGAAGAGGAAGGGTGATAGGACAGCCCCCTGTGGCACACCACTGCTGCTCATGATGTTATCCGATATATGCTGTAATCCAAGCTACCAGTGGGGCGTCCACCTGCATTTCCATCAGCTTATTCCCCAACAGTAATGGTCTGCAAAAAAACATGACCCTCACAGTGTTCCCAACAATGTCCAAATGGCAACAAGCCTGGTCCAGCAGGTAGATGAAGGTGTCCTCCACGCCAATCGTCTATAATCGTGCACATTTTATGTTTATTCAATTATTATTTGTCATTAAAAAATGGAAAAATAAAGAAGAAACAGTCATTGAATATGAAGCAAAATAACTCACCCCAATAACGCTGTAATACAGAAGCCGTTCATAGAGAACAACTCTTATTGGGTAATTTTTTATCATCTAATTAACCAATCACAGCGCAGCATTTGTGTAGTGGGACGTGTGAAGGAGCAGAGGGAAAACGATGGACTCCGCTGTGAGCTGTAATAACTGCGGCGTGCCCTACACTCTACCGGGTAAACGCAGGAAAACGAGCACTGTTGGAGACCCCGAGGTTTTCGGAGGTGTATTTGTTTGTTTTCGGTCACTTTAGAGCGAGAAAACCGTAGCAAACGTCGAATTTCTACTAGTGTACACCACGCTAGAAGCTAACGTTAGCTTAGCTGGTTGTGGCGTGCTTTGATTAGACATTAAAGTAAATAATTAAACGTTTTCTCTTTAACATTGGCAATATTGACAGGTCGGTTGAAATGAGATAAAATAATAATCCTAACGGGGGTTTGTGGTAATAAGGGATTTAATGATTGAAAAGCGTCCGTGACTCTACAACACAGTAGTTCACCAGGGTTGAAAAACACGTATGTGCATATTTACAGGAGGGTGTGACATGACTGAGTTGAAGAGACATAATTATTCCTGCAATGTACTGGGATGTAATCATGGTATTTCATCTGATTTCATGTCTGTATGTAATCTGAATATTGAGAATAAGAAGACTGTGTCTGAGATCCTAGAAAGACAAAGATGTCAGTATATCGTCTCAGTAAAATTTTCTTTCTTCAACAAAGTAATTTAAAAAGAGAAGGAAAAAAGCTCCCAACTTTTAGGGCACCTGAAAAAGATGCTTTTCTGGACCTTTTAAATTGCTTTGTTTATGTAATTTTGATGAATAGGTGATATGAGAATATATCTACATACAACTAAACACCTCTGACCAGTATTGAAATACTTTACCGTTACTGATGGAGACCTTTTAACAGTGTTTTTGTGTGTTTTGCGTGAACTGTACAGAAGATGAATCGGTGGGAAATGTTCCACACGTGCTGGTGTGTGGTCACATCTTCTGCACAGTATGTCTTTGTTCACTGGAGTCTTCGTGCTTCATCACATGTCCAGAGTGCAGGGTGAGTGCGCACCTACTGAATTAACTACTATAACAGGTGTGCGTCAGTTTAAGACATTAATTTGATGGATTTGCTGCAAAACCACAATTACATAAAAGCCTATGGGGTCAATTAAGTTTTGTACT
Organism: Clupeocharax schoutedeni; assembly: GCA_037974565.1. NCBI lineage: Eukaryota > Metazoa > Chordata > Actinopteri > Characiformes > Alestidae > Clupeocharax > Clupeocharax schoutedeni. The sequence goes on along the minus strand of JBBPDH010238582.1, from coordinate 9,681 downwards.
AATTTTATTTGTCTGGTTTAATTCAATTTAAAATTAAGTTTTAAAAAATCTGATTTGGTAAAAGCTAAACTATTCAGTATATTTTTATATAAAGGTTCAGTGTGTTTGGGTTGACAATGGAGGCTTCATTTGTGACAGGTTTCATGATTGTATGTCATGTAGAATCAGAGATCTCAGATTTTGGGGAAAAATGTTTTTTTGGGACTTTATATGTTGAAATACCTATATTTGATTGAAAAAAACCCCAGGAAAAATACATGGTGTGAGAGCTAAGGGTTAATAGCTGAACATTCTCAAACTAGTTGTTTAACATTATTTTAATGAGTCGTGTCATTTGTATTCCTAATATGTGTATCAGCACAAGTCTAGAAGGCTAATTGGTCTGCAGTAAAAAAAAAAGAGACATTAATAAACTGTTGGATTTGGCCTTTATCTAGCTGCCCTGGTGGCTTAGTGGTTAGGGAGTACTACCTACAGTCAGAAAGTTTCAAAGGATTCGAATCCCAGGACATCTAGTGGCACCACTAAGATTCCCTTGAGTAAGGAACTGTCCCCACATGCTGGTCCCCCAGCACTGTACTCACTTGGTTAATGGGTTAAATGTATAGGAAGACTGTGTGCTGTGGTGTGTTCACATATGACAAAAATGGTCACTTCACATTTTGCACATGGCCTTGCATGGTGTTTTCCTTTGAGCTCTGAGAGCATAGTGTTTGTTTGGTCGTGATTTCTCTAACCAGTGTGTATTTACCGTCTCTTCAAAAATATTTGCCAGATGTGTACAAATCTTGGTGAGGAAGGAGTGGATGGACTGCAGGTTGACAGCAGGATAATTGGACTCCTCTATACCGCCAAGATGAACGCCAAAAAACGGTAATCACAGATCGAGTTGGACAATGTATTGTTTTTAGGAGAAGGAACGGTTCTAGGAGTTTCTAGAGGAAACTGTGTGAAACAGTAGAATTTTTTCTTTTTTGTATCAAAAATATCAGTATTGTGATCTAGCTATTCAACTGTCTTTATTCAATTTGCCATGTGTGTATAAGATCAGATGTGTCTAAAAAACAAAGCTCAGTAAAGCAACTGAAACTTAATACAATTAATACCCTTTGTTAGCTTTTTCTTTTATGTCTGGGGTCTCAAACTCCATTCCTGAGGGGCTGGTGTCCTGCACAGTTTGATGGTCCTCCTACTCAAACACATTCATCAGCAATTAACTGGCAAGTTGAAGCAGGTGTTTCTGAGCAGGGAAATCACCAAAATGTGCTGGACCGTCCAGGACCCCTGTTTTATGTATAGCTCAATCTCTCCAGTTTTTGTCCTTTTTGCATCCTGGACTCCCTCAGTCACATGATACCATCAACATTATATCAAGATTCTTCAATTAAATATCAAATGAAGTGCAACCAGCAACTGTTGCTTAAACCATTCCAGGCAGAGGTGTACTTGGTCAGCAATGTTTAGGTAGGTGATCCATGTCAAAATAGCATCTGCAGTGAATGCAGGACTGAAGATTTCCCAGCAGAAAGATGCCCAGAGCATCATATAGTGCTACATAACTCTATATGCAACAAGCTGTGCACTGTGTTAGTTCGGTTCTCAGGAAAAATTTGTGATGGATTGAAACCGCGACTGCTGATCCGCGTTAAAGTGGGGGTTTGCTGTATTCTGTCCCAGTCTGGTTCTTGACAGGTGGAACTGTAAATAATCAGTGTTCACGTCACCTGTTAGTGGATTTGATGTTATGGCTGATCGGTGTATCTCATTTGCTCTTCAGTTTTCAATATGGTGACAAAAAACTCCCCCAAGCTTTCATATTAGACATTTTGTTACACGTTTACACACTGTGTAAGGTTTTTTTTTTAACTTCACTTTACTGTGGAAGTAAAATTTTAGGTTTTACTGATATTTTTGTGAACTGAATTATCAATTACATCCACCTATTGTCATAAATGCAATTATTTAATTTAGTTGATTAAGAATTATAAATGCAATGAAATGAGCACATGAATGAAATTTCTTGAATGCTTTTTGAATACACAGTTTTGCTCTTCACAGGACTCGTGAGGGTCAGAAAGCTCGTTGGTTTAGGAAACAATCATCATCACCTCTCCAGGAGGAGCAACAGCAGAAGAGCACTGAAGTGGTACATGTGCTGTTCACAAGTTTATTTATTTAATAGGCCTCTAGGATGTCATCAGGAGTGTGATCTAGCTTTACGACTCCCTGTATTTAATTGAATCTGCATGCCGGTTGTATATGTAGGGTCCAGATGTGTTGGAGGTTCTGGAGGGAGCTCTATGTAAAGCAACAGAAAACCTTAATTCCCTTGACAGCCTGCAACAGGTAAGTGTCATTGTAAACCTTACAGTCCTTTTCACATAAAACAAGGACAATATTGGGATTAGGCCTGCACAGTATGGGCAGCATTTTAGCATTACAGTGTTACTGCATTGTATTGCGATGCCAAGATATTAAAGAGCTCCTATCGCTTTTCTAAAAAGAAAAAGGTTTAAATGCTGCATTTACTTTCCCCATCCATACAGTCCGTATATGGGAATTAACATACAAAAATGAAGCATATGCAAATCCATTTTTGTGATGTCACAAATCCAACACGTTTAAATATTTCTCCTTATTCTAGCTCCGCCAATTCAAGATCCGCCAATCCATGCACCGATTCGTCAGCACCTGGAGCTGTAATTGGTCACCCTGTCAGAAACACTGTGATTCGTTAGAGACTTATTTGAATATTGCAGCCTTCTGCTATATCAACATTGCTGATATCACAGTAATGATGAGCAGACTATATACGGTGCAGCTCTAATTGGGAAACATTGTAAAGTTTGACTTGTCATTCATGCCTGCAGCATTTAATATACAGCTCTACCAGATATGAGCTGTTTAGTTTCTCAGGTTTGATCTTTTATAGGTGCAAGTGTTGAACAGCTGACAATATTTCTCCTAATTTCCAAATAAAAATATTGTTCTTTAAAGCATAATTTTAAAGAAAATGGCAAAATATAAGAGAAATGATCCAGCGTTTACAGAACTTAAATAACACAGAACTTAAAAAAAACAAATCTCTTGTTCACTCAAACAAAATAACCACAATAACCTTTGACGTACTACTAGTAGTGTTTGCCCATCTAATTTCTTGCATTCACAATTTCCATTGAATTCCAAAGTAGAAGTGCTAGTGCAAAAGGGGCTTGGGTTATGTTGTCTCTCTCGGTAGTCACAGTAGTTTTCGTTTTCCTCTATAAGGCTTTTGCTACAGGCATACAAGCTCGGCTGACGAAAGAGAAGTCCCGAATCACTAAGGAGGTTGAGGATTCCATCGGAAAGGCAATTGGCATACTCCACAGAAGGTGTGTGCAGAGAGTTGCTTTTAAGAGTGAGGATGCACTGATAGGAGAACCAGTAATTATTTGTAGTGGTTGAGTCTGCTATTTTACTTTTTTGTTTTTCTTTTAAAACTAGTTTGTGTAAATGTTTTAAATTATTAGAATGTTTTTGTACAGACTGGTGTTGCTGTGTGTGAAGAATACATGAGCTGCCAATTGATTGTGGCTATTGAATATGATGTTTTCTAAAATCTGTGTGGGTGTGTGCAGGCGCAGCGTACTGATGTCTGAATTGAGCTGCCTGGATCAGCATTTCGCAGTTGGGCAGGACGAGTGTCGTAAAATGGATGAGAGGAGGAATGAGTTGCGTATGGCCATTCAGAAAGCAAAGCATGTTCGTCAGGTTCCTTCACTTGGGACTTATTGTCATCTGGACAAGGTGAGGTACAGGTGTCAAGAAAAATTGAAGACAAAACCTGACAGTAAAACAACTTGCTTAAATTTAGGTGTTTGTGTAGATTTTATGATGTTGGGACCCTGCAAATAAAAGCTGCTTTGCCTAATTCAAATCTTAGCATTGGAGCATACTGTAACACCTCCCCGTCACACTTACAAGCAATATTGTGCCAAGAAGATCTTTGTGAAAGAAGGTGATGAGGTGAAAGTGATCATTCGGTCATACGTGAACACACCACTGCACACAGTTTGAACAGCGCGAAATTCAACCTCTGCATTTAACCCATTCACCAAGTGAAGCAGGGGAGTGAAGCCTGGGGAGCAGTTTGTGGGGACGGTACCTTGCTCAGGGTACCTCAGAGGTGCCTAGCAGTCTTGGGAATCGAAACTGGACTTTCTGATTGTATGACGAATGCCCTAACCACTAGGCTACCAACTGCCTAGTGTATTTAATCGAAATACTTGTATGCATTGTACAGAACCAAAAAGATTACAGTTTGTAATTTGATTGTACAAAGTAGTGCAATACAGTATGTGTGGGTGCCATGTATTTACATGCATAAATCTTTTTTTCAAAATTTACTTAATTCGTTGATCAACTGGTTGTTGTTTTTTTGCATCCATCATTCTAGATTCTGGAGACCCTGCAGGCTCCAGTAGAAGCTGATTCATATGATATGAGCTGCCTGACTTCCAGCCCTGGTCTCAGGTAAGATTGTTAAAGGACAGAAACTGGTGCAAAAAATGAATTTTTAAGTAAATGAATTGGGTCATAAGGATACTCAGTATAAGGCACAACGTTCAATATTTAGAATCTTGACGAATCAGTTTTTATTACACTAATCATAAACGAAATTTGTGTTCATTTCTGTTTCAATTTGATGCCACAATGTTTCCCACTGCACAGGAAAAGCTGTTACACATTTTTTTGTGAATAAAGGAGTGTAAACTGTTTTGTGGAGTAGTGGAATTTATTTATTTGTTCATTCTGCATCTAAAAGAAAGTTTTTGATCAACCTTGTGAAGCTTGATCATGTTTAAAATTAGAAGTGTATTTTTATTCCATCTTTAATGTGGAACGTTCTCGAGAACCGTTTAAAATATTGGAATGTCCAAGTATGTTGTTGTTATGTTTTTTTAATGTTATGTTCAAAAACGTAAATGTAAAAGTAGTTCAGCACCAGGAATATACACGTGCATTAATTCTTGGGGGACTCTTTTGCTTTGAACTGGGAACTTTCTCTGAACAAAGAAATTGTGTGTAGGTGTGTTCTGTATATGGACCAGCTGACTGAGAGTGTGAGAAACTTTCTGTACATCATGGACAGCGACGTTAAGCTGTAAGTCCAATTTTTTTCTGTGTTGAACAGTGTGATGTTTTGTTTAATTAGAATCGTATATGATATATATATATATATATATATATATATGAGAGGTTTAAGAGTGTGATGTAGAAAAATGAAGTAACGAAAACGTGTGCTTATTTCAGAAACAACTGAAAATATTTTGGAATCACTTTATGCAGTTGCTTCATCAGAATCGTGTTTATTGAGCAAGTATGTGAGCGAATACATACAAGGAATTTGATTCCGGTTGATGGTGTGTTTCAAGCACAACAGTATAAAAGATACAATGAACAATTTACTGAGCAATTTAATATACAATAATGTAATCTACAATATTAATATTTAGTATGGATGTATATTTATAAATCTAAGTGTTAACAGATGTATATAAGTATAATATGTTTATGATATTTCTAAATATATGTATGAATATATGTGAACACACACATGTGTATATATTAGGGCTGTAACGGTATGTGTATTGGTACCGAACCATCACAGTACATGGGTCACGGTAAATTGTTCATTGTATCTTTTATACTGTTGTGCTTGAGACACACCATCAACCGGAATCAAATTCCTTGTATGTATTCGCTCACACATGATGTCTTTCGGAGAATACATGGTACGACGAAGAAGACATGATTAAAGTAATACGGAATCACAGAGGGACCGAAAAGCACAAGTAAATCATAAACCTGGGTCTTAGTGTGGTGCAATAGTGCTACCTACTGGTGTGACACATTATAAGCAAGAGCGTGTGTTTAGTGGTTAATACACTGCTGTTTATTTAAAATAAACAAAAAGAAACCCAGCCTCATTCTTTAGAACTTTTTGTTACTTAACTTTGCTGTACCGTGAAACGTACTGAACCGTGACTCCAAACCGAGGTACGTACCGAACCGTGACATCTGTGTACCGTTACACCCCTAATAAATATTTATATATATTTATATATTAGGGCTGCAACTAATGATTATTTTAATAATCGATTAATCTATCGATTATTTTTTTCCCCGATTAATCGACGAATTGGATATTTTAAAAAAACAAAACAAGAAAAACATTCATTTCCAACCCTTTATTCAAAAACAGAACTAAAATCTTTAGAAAGTGCACAAACATGTTGCTCCTTGAGCTGTTATAAGCTTGCTGTGGTGTACATGATGCATTTCCCATCAAGAAGCCTCTCATGGTTTGCTGTTTCTTTCTGGAATCAAAAAGATAGTATGAGTCTGTGTAATAGCACAATTTTTTTCATCAACTAAATGCATACTTAAAAAACACACACACACATTGGTCAATAATAACCTATATGGGACAAAGCACAGAATATACACTGCAAAAATGCTTTTCCAACTTTTCCTGTTTTCCAAAAATCTTAAATCAAGATACCTTTACTAGACACATGAAATATCATTATGTCTTGTTTTCTGAAAAAACACCTCAAAATTAAGTGATTGTGTGCTTACAACAAGCAAAATTATCTGCCAATGGGGTAAGAAAAGTAATCTTAATGAGAGATAAACTCATACAGAAGTTTTAAGCATCTCTGAATTTTCTAATGCCATGTTTCTTGTCTAGTAATCTTGATTTAAGACTTTTTAGATATTTGGTCTGGAAATGAGACAAAATTACTAAGCAAGAAGTTTTTTTGCAGTGTAGCTATACATGTCAACAGAGTGAAAAATGAAAGATCTAAAAAATGCAAAGTAACTATACCACCACTGCTTTACTACTGTTACCCCTGCTTTACTACTGTTAGCCCTGCTTTACTACTGTTACCCCTGCTTTACTACTGTTACCCCTGCTTTACTACTGTTACCCCTGCTGTACTACTGTTACCCCTGCTGTACTACTCTTAGTAGTAAACGAGCTAACGCTAACAAGCTGACGCAAACTTAGTGTTCCTCACTTCAAAACAGAACAAAAGTAACATTCTGTAGTAACTTACCCTGCTTTTGAACTACCTTCTTCCTCATCAAACACTCCAGTGTGTTTGCGTTTAGGTGCTGGATCACTGCCATGGTGCTCCCGTATGGAGTGCCATGACATGCTGCTTTTGCATGTTTTGCAGTTAACACACTTTTTCTGTTAATTTACTGTTAAATGCTGTTAAATGCTCCCACACCAGTCGCACTGATTTGTCTGCCTCCACTCTTTTTTTTTTTTTAGTTTTTGCTCTGGGCTGTGAATGAGACACGGAACTCTGCTAGCATTCGTGCTCGAGAGAGACCAAGTGTGTTCACTCCACTCCCCGCTCAACTGAATTTTTAAAAAAAAAAATTATTTTCCGCGTCACACGACACAACGAAACGATTTTGAAATTCATTGCCAACTCTTTTAATAAACGATTTTTATTGATTTAATCAATTAGTTGTTGCAACCCTAATTCAAACGCCAACATTCTGATTAGTAGGCCTACCTTACTGAAGGGAACCTCAGAGGTGCCACTAGCAGTCCTGGGATTCAAAACTACAACATTCTGATTGGTACCTTACTCAAGGGACTCTTCGAGGTGCCACCAGCAATCCTGGGATTCAAACCAACAACTTTCTGATTGGTACCTTACTCAAGGGACTCTTAGAGGTGCCACCAGCAGTCCTGGGACTGAAACCCATAACTTTATGATCAATACCTTACTCAAGGGAACCTCAGAGGTGCCACTAGCAGTCCTGGGATTCAAAACTACAACATTCTGATTGGTACCTTACTCAAGGGACTCTTAGAGGTGCCACCAGCAGTCCTGGGATTCAAACCAACAACTTTCTGATTGGTACCTTACTCAAGGGACTCTTAGAGGTGCCAACAGCAGTCCTGGGACTGAAACCCATAACTTTCTGATCAGTACCTTACTCAAGGGAACCTCAGATGTGCCATTAGCAGTCCTGGGATTCAAACCCACACAATTCTGATCGGTACCTTACTCAAGGGAACCTCAGAGGTGCCATTAGCAGTCCTGGGATTCAAACCCACACCATTCTGATCGGTACCTTACTCAAAGGAACCTCAGATGTGCCACTAGCAGTCCTAGGATTCAAACCAACAACATTCTGATTGGTACCTTACTCAAGGGAACCTTAGAGGTGCCACTAGCAGTCCTGGGATTCAAACCAAAACTTTCTGATTTGTACCTTACTCAAGGGAACCTCTGAGGTGCCACAAGCAGTCCTGGGATTCAAACCCACAACTGAGGTACCTTGGAGCAAGATACGGTCCCCACACACTGCTTTCCTGGCTGCCCCCTGCTTCACTTGGTGAATTGGTTAAATGGGGTAAACACAGGAAAGAATTTCCCACTGTTTACACTGGGAAACAGTGCCCTGTGTTATGGTGTGTTTAGTACTACAGGTAAAGCATAAATAAAGGACATTAAACAATGATGTCCAAACTTGGTTAGACTAATACAAGTGTTATGATATGAAAATATGATAAAAGGTTGGTTTGTACCCTCGATTAAATCGTCCTCCACCTACAAAATGATTGTCACTGACAGTCTGTACCTCTTATGTAATTTTGCTGCATATTTTGCAGTTCTCCAAACTTAACTATGCTTGTGTAATAACTGTGTTAACCTGAACTGAAATGAATCCCCTTCCTGCTCCCTGTTTTCTCTTAAGGTTTTTATTCGTTACTGTCTCTCATTTCATCATCCGCTTTGCATTTCAAATTCTGGAGACCAAGAAGGGACTCAAAACGAATTATTCATATCTTTATGTAACATCTTTCTCTCTCTCCTCTCTCTCTCTCTGTCTCTCTCTCTCTTTCTCTCTCTGTCTCTCTCTTTCTCTTTCTCTGTCTCTTTCTCTCTCTGTCTCTCTCTCCCTCTCTCTATCTCTCTCTCTCTGTCTTTCTCCCCCTCTCTCTATCTCTCTCTCTCTCTTTCTGTTCTGCAGGTAGTATCGTGTACCTCGGGATGATGGTGGGAGCGTTTTTCTGGGGTGGTTTGTCGGACAAAGTGGGCAGACGGCAGTGTCTGTTGGTTTGCATGTCTGTCAATGGGTTCTTCGCCTTCCTGTCCTCGTTTGTGCAGGGATACAGCACGTTCCTCTTCTGCAGGATGCTCTCAGGGTTTGGGTGAGTGGTCCTTGTTCAGGAAAAGCTCGCAGTGAAATAAAGTGAATCCTCATTATTACATCAACTTCTTTGGTTCGAGCCCTGAATGTCAACACGAGAAAACAAACACCTACAACTACAATCCTAACTTTGCTAGTACCATAAGATGTTTTGAAACAGCTAAGTTAACGTTGGTTCCATAAATACAGATATCTGGAAATGTTCCTTGTAACAAACTTGTATGTTTGTTTCAGTGATGTGTCTAGAACTGACTGAAAGCTGCTTACACTACAGCTCTACAGTCAGTGATGTATCTAGAACTGACTGAAAGCTGTTTACACTACAGCTCTACAGTCAGTGATGTATCTAGAACTGACTGAACACTGTTTACACTACAGTTCTACAGTCAGTGATGTATCTAGAACTGACTGAACCCTGTTTACACTACAGCTCTACAGTCAGTGATGTATCTAGAA
>JBBPDH010238532.1:0-11803 GCA_037974565.1 Clupeocharax schoutedeni | reverse complement strand
ATGAATTGTCAAGCGCATTCATGTCTTCATAGTAGCCGGCAGTAAATAGTCAGACCCAACATTGACTAATCACAGCAAATAGCATGTATATTCCGTTGACATTAGTGGTGCAACGGATAAAAAAAAATCATGGTTCGGATCGGATCATGGTTTTAAGTCACGGATCGGATCAGTTTTCGGATCAGCAAAAAAAAAGATGAGACAAATTAAACTTTTCATTTATTTAAGTATTTTTGCCCCTTAAAAACATTCCACACAATTATATAATGACAATATAGGGCATAATTATTTAATTGTGGACACAAGCTGAAGCGTCTGTCGTTGCTAAGCAACCATCAGCCGCGCTCCCCAATTCCCCAATTGCTGTAACTCTGCTACATGGTTTATTTACACAGAAATGAAAAAACCGCCGCAGTGTTTGGGTTCAGCCCATTCTACGTGCACCATTCAGCGGAGCTTTTATTTTTCTTTCGGATCTTCGGATCACATGCGTGCCGAACGGTAGAGAGGGATTGGTTCGGATCACGGATCAACATTGATCCGTTGCACCACTAGTTGACCTCCAAATACAGTCATCATTAACTTTTCATAAGTTCATCATGTATGTGGCCCTTCAACTAAAGTGGTGACTTGGTCCTTTTATATACAGATAAACAGTGTATTATTGATGTAGGCAGAATTGTGAAATGAATGACATGAATATGAACCTGAACGTTTAAGCTGTTGCACACAGTGCACTGAGGACACAAAGTTTGATCTTAACTTTCTGCTTTATTCTTAAACAGTAACCCAGTTAACCCAGCTGTCAATGGCAATGCCTGCGAAAAGCTGAGAAGGAATTGAGTACATGTATCATGAAATTTTAGTACCTTTATCTGAAAACTTTTTACAAAATCACAAAAAAACAAAAAAGATTTCACAAACAACATGATCTTTTTTAAAGTAACGAGTCAACTGATGTAGACTCCTCATGAAATATTTAATGCTGAACATATACATATAAACAAAGAAATGGCATAAACTCATGGCATACAGAACAGTTTACAGTTTATTTTTTTCTTTTTTTTCATTTCATGTTTTTTTCTGTAGGTTAGCTGAAGCTGAAAAAAAACCCTCTGCAACTAACATATAATTCCAGTTTCTACATTTCTAAACGACTATTAGCTAACAGGGAAACTGGTGCAGAATGTCCTTTAATAAACGACCAAATAATCCTTCCTAATGCTTTTGTCCAAGCCAGTAGGTCCATTCTATGACAGCGAGATGTTTTTTCAAAAGCTTGGCCGTTCGATTTCCCAAATTATTGATTTATATGTTAACCATGCTCTCTCCATGTGCTGAGTGTGAGCTCCACTAACAGGATCAACAAACCACCTTGAATGATTCACAGTGAAATGCCTGTAGCCTAAGTTGGTGAGTGCACCCCTATATGCTCCCCACTCATCACTGTTACGGCCCTGGCTCAAAAGGCCGCACATAACCCAAAACGCACCCCCCCAAGGAATAAACACTATTCCAAACCACATTTTGTATAAAGGTTGGTGGTTTATTAAACCCAAATCATCAGAAAAGGGTATGGCCAAAACAACAAACAAAACCTTCTCAATGCTACCTTAAAGAAAAATATGTCTAAATACCCTACTACCCAAGAAAAGAAAGATACATAAACCTACTCCTACCTCCCTACCTAACCAAAAAACAGAAACAACACCTCCCACCTTTTTATAAAACAAAAAGACGCCCTTTTCCTACAGGGTTAATGTAACCTACACAGGTCAACACAGAGCAAGACTCACAGCACTCACAGAACATTTGAAAATTCCAGGTAACACAGACCCTGGCCCACAATGGAGGAAGAACAAAGAAAAAAAAACAGCAGCTGCTGGGGTTCCTACTTCCTCCTTCCTTATTCCTTTCCAGCATCTGGTCAGCCAGTAGGAGACAACTCCGCCCCCAAAACCTGCAGCAGAGAAAGAGAGAAAGAGAGAGGGAGAGAGGGAGAGAGACGGCCTACACTAAGGCCGTAAACAAGATCTGGTGTTTTAATGGTAGTAGCATGTAAACAAAGACCTGTTGAAGTTGGGAGTTTAAAATTTTGACCTGAGAACTACCTGATTATGATTTTTTAATATATATATATTGTTTTGTGCCCTGTTTGCAGTTGTGAACGCCACCAAAATGGTCTCAACCATGACACCGACCACTAGCACTCAACTGACTGAAACTCTGAGTTGGTTTCCAGAGTGCATCTTAACTTTTGACTACTTAAATAAGTTTTCAGAATAGAAAAGCCCTGTAGGCGTTTAGAGTAATGTATCATTTTTGTTAGAGATTTGAGATAATATAACCTTCAAATAATGTTTTCTGTGCCCTGTTTGTAGACATGAATCCCATTGAAATGATCTCTACCACAACACCAGCCACTAGCACTCAACTAATTGAAAATCCAAGTAAGTTTGCAGAGGAATTCACATCTTGAATTATAAATATATATCTTAATTAACAACCTGGTTATAAATCATTTATACACCCTTTTTACAATGGTGTCACTGTAAAGGTTTAATTTTTTTAACCTTTACAATTCAGCGTGAAAGTTGGTGTGATTTAAGCCTCACATGGTTAGTATAGATAAAGATATTTGTGTCCCTGTAATTCTAGCTTCCCAGAATTATCATGCTGCCTCACTTCAACAATCTTAGGGTACTGCACCACATTTAATTTTTGATAAAGTCATTACTATGAAATATTACAAAAATATAGTTTCAGGTAGTATTAATTTATATTTATAGTAAACACTGTAAGAAATTTGCAGACCTAAACAGTTGACCGAATCTCTGAGTAGGTTTGCAGTGGGCATTTTAATTTTTGACTCCTAATTTCATTTCACAGTTAACACTGGATGACATATGCTTTCTTTAATATGATTTATTATGCCGTGTTTTATTTCAGCTGACATGAACCCCATTTCTACAACAACTCCAGCCACCAGAACTCAGCTATCCACGACTCCAAGTAGGTTTCTAGAGAGTCTGCAAACATTTTAACACTGGACTATCTGTTAATATTTTACTAATTATAAATGTTAACCCATAACCCATGACCCATTTTGGTCAGTGATGTCATATATTTAGATTTCACCATCCACATACATTTTAGTGTGCTTGTTGTCCCACATGCCTGATATAGAAATAGAGATTTAATTTCAAGGTCAAAGTCAAAGTCAACGTGAACTTTATTGTCATTTCACCATATACAAGTACACAGGGATCGAAATGGCAAGAGCTCTGGATCTGCAGTATATATACAAAAACTTCGAAATAAGATTTAGAATAAAATATTTAGAAATAATATAGACAGACAAGACAAAACATTGTGCAAGACAAACAGTGCAATCAGACAGTATATCTCTATGGTATGTACAGATTGGTAAGCTTTATAAATATACTGTACATATACAGTAAAGATCTGAACATATTTGTGTAGCAGCATGTTCCGCAGTTAAGAAAAATATGAGTCATCATAAAAAGTGCCAGTGTGCAAATTCCAGAGGTTTGTGTGTGTGTTTTCAGTCTTTTGTTCTATGTGCAAAAAAAAACAGTTCTTGTGAAAGTGGCTGTGCGTGTGTGTGTTAAGAAATACAGGCTGTTGGGGTTGAGAAGGGGTAGAGTTAGAGTTAGTGAGGATGTCTTGGGGGCAGCGTGCTGTTTAGAAGCCTGACAGCCTGGTAGACCTGGCTCTGATGCTGCAGAATCTCCTCTTGGATGGCAGGAGGGAGAAAAGTCTGTGTGAGGGGTGAGAGGGGACCTGCGAACACTGTGCTTGTGAAATGTATCCTGGAGTGAAAGGAGAGGCACCTGCAGCTGCCATACCAGTGATGCAGCTAATTTGAGCATCACTTTAGTCGGGATGCTGTTGCTGCTGGGTTGAAGTGAACTTTGCTGCTCCTCAGGCCAGTTATCAGTATTTAAAACTAGCGTGAATATATTTAGATGGAATAATTACATTGTATATGCTTTTATCCCACTGAAAGAGGTTTCTGCTCAATAGAATCATTTATGCTTTAAAGGATTTTTTTTTTTACTTTTGTGTGTAAAGCTGTTTGAACAACAAAGCTCACCAAACACATAGAAAACAAATTATCCTTCAAATATTGTTTTCATTCCTCTGTTTGTAGATATGAAGCCCATCGAGATGATCTCTACCACAACACCAGCTACTAGCACTCAACTGATCGAAAATCCAAGTAAGGTTCCAGAATGTGCCCATCGTGTTAACTATTTGCATTAATTTATTTTCTATAACGCTTTACAATAAATTGATTGTGCGATTAATATGAAAATTAAACGCCCCTCTGCATTGCAGTACCACACAATCAGTGGGGGCAGTATTATGCTACACTAGCGACCAGCATGCCAGAAGAAGACTGAGCAATGCTTCTCTCAGTCAACCTAGCGATGGAAGATAAACACACGCTGTTAAATGAACAATTTTGCTTCAAGTTACTGCCAAAGGGGGATTTGGACCAGACAAGGGTAATATGTGTGCTTTGAAAAAGTGAATCCAGTTACCACCGAAGGACTCCATCACTATCATATAACCTCAAAGCGAAGCATCCCGACAGCGGAGGGAGGAGCGGAGGTTATTATATAACGGGATGAGCGTCCGCATACCAGAGCTCTGAGTCTAGAGTCCAGATGTGGTACCAATTTCACTCTGTGGCTCAATGGTTCCCACCCTCAAACAGAGGATGGAAAAGTCACCCGTCAGATCTGTGGAAATAGAGGAAATGACTGTTGTTTCTACAGATCCACCCCTATTTATGTCAAAGCATGCCCAGGAAACTATTATGTGTATGAATTTTTCAGAGTAGTCAACTGCTATGCAGCTTACTGTGCAGGTACTCTGATTGTCTTGTAAGCTTGTAGACTGTAATTTCCCAGAGATTTTTCTTGTTTACATCATGCAAGGAATGTAGTATGATAATGTTCATTATCTTAAAAGTATATAGGGAGCTGTGAGCTTGTTATATATGTGAGATTGGATAAATGTATGCATATATAATCTTTTATAATGTTTTCTGCCCACTTTTCAGATCCAAGCACCATCATGTCAGATTCTGCAACTACAACCCTAGCCGCTAGCACTAAACTGACAACTACAAGTAGGTTTTTGGAGGGTTCTTACATTTTGAACTACTGGAATATCTTGCAAAATTAACCTGTCCTGTAGAAGTATGGGAATTGTGTCACATGGTATCACATATGTGTGACATATTACAATAACTGAGTACAATTTAAATAGGTAGTAATTTAATTTCACATTAAGCATAATAAGCTACATTCATGTTCATATATATTACAAGTGCAAACCCACAGTCTGAGCAAAGTTTTTTTTTAACACGTTTTGCCTATAATATTAAAGTTTATTTTTCCAAACTGTGGTTTTATAGTAACCATGCAATCACACTTTGCACACTTTCCACCCTCACAGTGGTCTCAGACCCCTTGCTATGTGTTGAAGGTAAATTGAATTGAAAAAGGCTGAAGACTATTTTAATAGAGGGGGGTGTAATAGTTCACAAAGCACTACATTAAGAGGGTATCAGTAATTATGGCATATTCTTCTTGAATCATCAAAGCACTGGCAATAATCCCAACCTTGACATTATCAGATTTGCTTTAGAAATTACAAAATGCCATCAGAGATACTACTGGCGTACTTGAGATACCATGAGATTAATGAAAATGTCATTTTTCTTGGAAATTATTTTAGAACCACAGTATTTGAGTGTTGAAATGATCTTTCCCTTTCAGTTCAGATGATCACAATTTCTCCTGAGTGCCAGGTCTGACAATTATGACTCTTCATTTTACATGTGGCTTTAATAACTATATGTATCAGTAATTTTTTTTTCTCACTTTTTGTTTTAGGTTAATTTTTCAGCAAAATGTGCAGACGATCTGTTTAGTCTAATTAAGAATAGCATTAATCCTGTGCTGCCAGCAGAAGTAAGTACTGTAGTTCAAGAAAACATGGATGTGGGTTTATTTGGGTGTGTATTTACTCTTTCCATTTAACTTTGTTTATATCCATGTTCTATAATCCCCTCTACTCTGGTTATGTTTCAGGTTGTAGAAATGGTGCTTAAGGAACAGGTTCTGAATGGTCCAGTGTCCACTGGCAATGAAGTGCTGACCAAAACGGAGACACTGGTGTCTACTTTGGTGAAACCAACAGAAACGACTGACTCTGTTAACATCTCCCTAAATGGCTTAGGTAAAAGACTGCATATATAAATAGGGTGTTGTTTCTACCACTCAGCTTTTAGCAAATATATGAATTTTTATTTTCACTTACTTTTAAGAAAACACTGCAGAATGGGTTGATCTCATTAAACAGCCATAGTATTTGTCTGCTGTGACACTGTGGTCTATGTTTTGTGTTTTTTGGTTTACATCTCACAGATGTTAAAGTCCTTACAGTCGGACCAAAAGCGTCCTTTAATGAGATCCCTCGGCTCAGCATAAGCAATGCTCACATGGATATTGACCTCATCGAGATTTCAAAGAATAACAACGGTAAGGTTGCAGCTCTTGAATGTTTTCACTTGGCTGCTAATATGGCTGGTGTCAGTACCTTCACTGTATAATAAACAGAAATGCTTTTTATGTGTAATAAATATCATTCTCTCTGTGCATTTATTCTCATAGGTTAAATTGCTAAACTTATTCTGGAATGTGAACTGTGTAAGGGCCTAGTTTGTGGCAGAGCAAATTACTAGATCAGCTTATGCCACTAGAGGGAGACGCAGAGCTACCACCAAGTTATGAAGGGTGACCTGTGTTTGCCCCTTCTTTAAACCATGCTCACTTGTATATTCAGGCTTGGTCTTTCAGAGTTTTGACATCAATGTTTCCAGTGACTCCGGTCTTTTCCTTTTCTTTTCTTTGTTCAGCTCAGAGTTGTGAGCAGACCAGGGGCTCCCCATTTGAAGGTTTTTAGATCATCATTGTTCCTCTTACACAGGCAAAAATAACCCTTTCATGAGTTTTTTTTCTCCAAGGGGCCTTAGTTTTTTCATCTTTCCAAATATAGAGAAAAATCACATATTTAGGTTTCTCTTTTAACTGCTGACCTCAGAGTTACAAAAGGGGTACAAAAAGTAGAAAAGGACCTACATGTGGAAAACTCACTAAAAATATGTTTAAATGTTTAAGGTGGATGCATCAACAAATTTCTTAATCTAATTGAATTTGCATGGCATTTAAGTGTTTTTGGGATCTTTCCTTTTCTTATGTCCTGGCAGAGGCCGTCCTTTTTGAGTTTGGAATTGTAATTATGGAACCCTGAGCACACTGGTCTTGTTTGTTTAGATTATGTGTTTCAGCTGACCGGCATGCTCAGAGAAAATAAGCTTTGTGTTTTTATTGCTTTATTGAGTTTGAGTTTTGTCTTTAAGTTTGTTTGTGGTGGACCTGAGTGTTGTCCCACTGTCATCCTGACATGTTTTTCAAGTGTTTCTCCATTCTTCTTTTGTTAGCGTTCTGTGTTTGTTTCTGGCCTTCAGGCCTGTTTACTTTAAAGTTTAAATAAAAGAAGTCTCAAAATGGAAGTCTGCGAATGCGCCTGCCTACATTGCCTGGGAGATAGGAGGGAGAAACGTGACATGTTTGGATTCGTTAAAACCCAGGACAGAATTTGGGCAAAGTTATGAATAGAAAATACTTTAATCATATAATCATAATAACAATATAATCATATAATCATAATAACAATAACAACAGAACAATAACAAAACATTTTTCTTAAATACAAAAGTACACACAATTATTACTCCAAAATGTAATACAAAAGTAAAACAAACTTTAGTGTACTTCTTTCAGACTTTAAAAAATGTGTTAATATATAGTAAATAAAGTGTGAATAACTAAAAAAAAAACCCAAAGCCTTGAGTTAAAAGAAATATTCTCAGAAGCCCCCCATTGGGTGTTGGGAGTCGTGACTATATTTAAGTTCTAGAGAGTCTTGGCCATGAGTTTGTTTTCTGTAATGAAAACCAACAAAAGGAACCCTGCGTCTGCGCCTCACTCACCACACACTAAACCCCCAGCATGTGACATGATTATAGTGATATAGTTATAGTGATATATTTTCCTTTTTTCAGGATCCGCTGCTGTGGCCTTCATGAGTTACACCAATATGACAAGCAAGCTAGACCCAAGCTTGTTCATGACAACTACCAACACACTGAAAACCATGTTGTCCAATGTAGTGTCAGCCACACTGCCTAAAACCACTAACAAAAAGCTCACCACACCCGTCAACTTCACTCTGAAACACAATCAAGTGAGTTATATTTCTCTTTCTATTTATTTATCAACCTATCTAGCATTTTTTACAATTTTAGATTTTGTTTTATTAATGTTTTTGAGTAAACAGAGGTTTTAAAAAAAAATCATCCAGTGATACATACCGTGTAAAAGACCTGGTGTTAATGTTATTCCTAATCATGACCTTTCAAAGCAAGCTTAACTCTTATTCATCACAAGCATTACTGTTTTGTTTTAGTAAGCATGTTTCTCTTTTGATGAGTTTCAGCAATCCAATTTATGTACAAATACTTTTGCTGAATCTGTGCTTTTGAATATTGAATGCGGATAGGTGCTTGATCTATCACAAATAAATTGTTAGTCTGTTATTTTTTTGCTTTAAGCTTTGTACAAATGCACTAATCCTATGTATGGAATGCAAGAACACAAGCAGTCAGTGACGTGAACTGTGAAGTTGTGTATCTCTATTAGTGTTGCAAAAGCTAAACCACTAGTATTTGCCTAGTCTGGTAGGATTTGCCCAATAACTCCTTACTTTGACAGACATGCAACATAGCCAGGCACATGCCATTGTTTCTGCACAACATAAGATGTGGGTAAAAAATATGAAGTAAAATCAGACCTATGTGAAACAAAGCTACATACAGCGGGTGCTGTGCAACTCTGAAGCTTTTAGGATATAGACCCTTTAAATAACAAAAAATTGTTTACTTATTTACTTTAGGACCTTAAACCAAGCGGAAATCTCTCCTGTGTGTATTGGAATGAATTTAAATGGGTTGTAGATGGCTGTGACACCATAAAAATCAACAGTACCTACACGGTGTGCTCCTGTATTCATCTCTCAACCTTTACTCTCATCTTGGAAAGCGAAGCACCTGCGGTGAGACCAAGAGAGCTGCACTACTGATCTTAATTCTGGAGCCCATAATTTAATAATGTAAAACAAAATTATTATAATGTTGTTGTTAATATTATTGATATTTTATGTTAATGTTAAATGAATCATTACTACATTGGATTGCAACCGGAGACCTTCTTTACTACAGCATTTTATTAAAAACTGAGGTCTAACATGCTGGCCCACTTACTTAGCTCTGCTACACTAGATCTTACTTGATAGATCTCACTAGGACAAGCATTAGTGACCACACGTTGTTAACTATTTTATTCACTATTCAAACTAGTATGTTTGAAGGACTGAATAAAATCATCAATAATATATTTTTTCCAAAACAGATTTTTTCTGATTCTACCGGAGTGACTCTCTTGGAGGAGATTCTGAACAAAACCAATCTTACAGACCTATCAGAAAATGTAAGAATCATTCATAAATTTCCTGAATGCTTAGTACTGTGATGGTTGTTTGATCTAACAATCTCTCTCTCTTTGGGGGTTGGCCAGGTTGTGTTTGACACTTTAGAAAAACTGATGAAAACTACAACAATAAGTAGTACAATCATAAATGGACATTCTCAAGACATAGTGGTTTATGCAAACAATGTACTGACTGCCACTGAGATACTGGTGTCTGCCATGATGATACAAACGGACACCTACAACACCACCACCAAATGGCTACCAAATTTAGGTGGATATGTACAAAAATCTAAACATTCCTTGAATGACCCAGGAGTAGGTCATTTTGTCTAACTGTCTTTTTTTCTTTCCAGAGGTTCAAGTATTCATGGTGGGACCTAATGCCTCTTTGAATAAAATCCAACTTAACACAAGTTCAGCTTCATTGGATATTGATCTTATTGGCATTTCAAAGCAAAACAACGGTATAGTTGTCATCTAATCTTTCATCCATTCTGGCATAAAATTGGAGATTGTAACTTGCTTTAATTTTAAGGTGATTTCATGTAATGTTAAATGTTCACTACGTTCACCGCGTTTTTGCTCCATTTACTCCATTTATTTAAACTACTACCGTAGCTGTCAACTCCACTAAATGTTGTCTTGTCCTGTTGATATGCTGCTCTTGTGTTTTTCTTGCACTCTCATTCTGTTTGCATTCTGTGGATTTTGTCCTGTCAGCATTAGTAGTTTTTTGGTATTTCTGTTTCTGTTCTTGTGTGGTACCAGGGTCCCGCAGGTCCTGTGTACTGTGTATATGGTTGAAATTAAACCTGCTTTGCATTTCTTCTTTTGAACTGCTAATGTTTGCACATTAATGCTTAATTCATGTTTTATTTATATATGTTTCAGGATCAGCTGCTGTGGCGTTCATGAGCTACATCAATTTTACAAACATGTTGGGGCCCGACCTCTTCATCACGACTGAAAATACAACAAAAATCATGATGTCCACTGTAGTTTCGGCCGTGCTCATCAAAACCCCTAAACCAAAACTCACCGCACCTGTCAACTTCACTCTGAAGCACATTGCAGTGAGTTAACAGGTTTCTAACCGACCGTTGTCAACCTGCTGCAGCCTGCCTGCTCTGTGTCTTGCCCTCCTATTTTAGTATTTTAACCCCCCACCCCCAAACTTGCAACGGATATCTCAGTTTATTTTATATTATTAAGCAGTGTCCTGTCTAAACATAGAGAGAGTGGAGGGAGTAGAGAGAGTTATTTCTTTTGTGTAAGGGTCTTTGTACATTGCTAATGCTAACTGCTAATGCTATCAGTATTTCTCTCTCTTCCTCTCACACACCCACTCACTCAATCACACACACACACACACACCTACACACACAGACACACAGACACACACAAATAAATAAATATTTCCTGCCTTGTCCCTGACTTAACTAAGCATTAACACAGAGAGCTGTCTTGTTCTTTTGTGTACAATTCTTTTCATGCTGCTAAGGCTAACCGCTAATGCTAACTTTTTTTTTCTCATTATGATTATTAATTTACCTTTATATTTTCTTTATGGGTAATGTGAAAATCGATGGATTACTGCATATATATATATATATATATGTTTTGGAGTTTTTTTTAATTCTAGGATATATGTTTAAAAAGATTAACAAAAATATTCATAGAAGAGATACATATCTAAGGTTGTGAATATTTTTATAATTTTTTTAATTATTTGTTCAAAGGAGATTAAGTCTGATTGTACACTCTTCTGCGTGTACTGGAATCACACTGAGTGGATTGTAGATGGATGTTCCGTCCTTCAGTCCAACAGCAGCCACACTGTGTGCTCCTGTGTTCACCTGTCCACCTTCGCTCTCATCATGCAGAACAACCCACCAATGGTGAGACACTGTAAAATGTCCCCGCAGAGATTATACTGTTTTTTTGCATTCTGTAATGTACTGTCCTGATTTACTTTTTGCTTTCCAGTTGGTTTTATGTGAGGCTCCCAGACAGTAATTCATGTTTACTTTTTTAGGAATTGTAGTAGTAGACCCAGAGGCACTAATCCTTTGTTGCTTTCCAGAGTGATGAGCCGGACTTGGACCTCTTCAACATAGTAGCTGTGTCACTGGGGCTGGGGTTCCTGAGCTTGG
>JBBPDH010238522.1:0-11804 GCA_037974565.1 Clupeocharax schoutedeni | reverse complement strand
TGAATTACAACAATCCCTGCTGATTTGCCACCATCTCTCTCTGAAAAAAACACTACAAAACAGTGCTTTATTACAGACACCAACAGGCGAGTAAAACAAAGTTGAAGTTATGTGATGAGGATACATAAAACAGGGGAAAGAGTAGTCTCAGGCTCTGATGTCACGCCCACGGAACGTTGGCTAAACGTCTGATGTATATGGTAAACTTAACTGGAAACACTTCAGGAATCTCGAAGTCGTCATCTGATTGGTTGAATTTTATCGGATTTCCGAAGAACGCGAGTGTTGCGTTTATTTTCGGTGCGCCTGGAAACAAAGCGCAGACGTGTGATCGCAGACGTGTGATCTACTGATTTACTCGGCGTTTTGATCAGATGTGGTAATGCAGACCCCATTGTTGTTATACGTGCACCAACAGATCAATGACTTACTGCTGATTTTCTTCTCCTTCTTTGATTTTCCCCGAAAGTCCCGAAACGTGATGCTGAACGAAACGAACTGTTATTGGTTGTTTGACATGTCGGTCAAACGGCTTTATGGGCGGGCCTTGGCCAAAGAAAGTTGCTATGAATTCCAGACCTTCAGCCTTCAGTCTGAAGGTCTGGCTACGCGAGACTAGGGAAAGAGTTACTTTAGGGTAAATCTCATGAAATATCTGTCGAAATAATTTGTTGACAACTAAAAGCTAATTCCATTCTAAGCTGTTGCACTACATAAAATAAGCTACTTTTTACCCTGCATTAGGTGGTGCCCCCCTTTCCCTACCCGTGCAAAGGCAATGCCAGTAGGATATTGTATGACTGCCCTGCTTTTTGTCCTAAAAATGTAGTAAACGCACACTACAGTGCAGAAACAGGCAGAATTAAGCAGCTTGTATGCATGATGTTATAGTCATAAAACTATCTGAACTGTCTCATCCTTTTCTTTTCTGTGGCTATGATTTGTACCAAATGATAACAGGCCAAACAGCAAATATAGTGGGAGGAATCCCAAAAGTAACACCACAGGCTAATCAGAGTTATATTAAAAAATCTCTTTTATGATACGTGTACTTCTAAAAGCTTTGGTAAAGTCATTAAGGCGTAGAGCAGTGGCAGACAGCCAGTTTAAAGGGAATTTTCCCTCTCTAAAGCTCTCCCGTGGCCTTCAGTGAGAGCAGACCGCAGGAATCTGCCGCGGTGCAGTCAAGCAGGGCCACTTTGAAAGAGGATATCACACACGCAAACACACACACACTCACTGCTACACACTCATGCTCCATCGCTGCATCTCTGCAAAACTGTACCACCACCTCCAGCCTCTCATATGGAGAAGTTTAGCCGAGAAGCTAAATCCCCACTTCAGATCCAGACACATAGTAAGCTACAGCGTAATGAGTTCCAGTCTGTTTCCCTTATGAGTGTCCTGTTCCAACCTTCCACAGGCGCGGCGTTTAATCAGGGTAGCGTTTCACCAAGATCAATGGGAGGAAACTGGAAAGAAGCACTTCATTTTTTGGTTTTGACTAAACAGAGCTGGCGACCCTTTAGAGGAATAATTTCCACCAAATCTAATTGATTGGTGTTTGCTCCTTTATTTGTATTTAAAGTAAATAAATCTACTATAACAACAGTTACCAGGCCTCAAACTTTTAGTAACCATACAAGCAGGTCTATTTAAGATTACTTATCACCTTGGCTTTAATACTGAATTACAACAATCCCTGCTGATTTGCCACCATCTCTCTCTGAAAAAAACACTACAAAACAGTGCTTTATTACAGACACCAACAGGCGAGTAAAACAAAGTTGAAGTTATGTGATGAGGATACATAAAACAGGGGAAAGAGTAGTCTCAGGCTCTGATGTCACGCCCACGGAACGTTGGCTAAACGTCTGATGCATATGGTAAACTTAACTGGAAACACTTCAGGAACGTCGAAGTCGTCATCTGATTGGTTGAATTTTATCGGATTTCCGAAGAACGCGAGCGTTGCGTTTATTTTCGGTCCGCCTGGAAACAAAGCGCAGACGTGATCCTACTGATTTACTCTGTGTTTTGATCAGATGTGGTAATGCAGACCCCATTGTTGTTATACGTGCACCAACAGATCAATGACTTACTGCTGATTTTCTTCTCCTTCTTTGATCGTTTCCACCAAATCTAATTGATTGGTGTTTGCTCCTTTATTTGTTTTAAAAGTAAATAAATCTACTATAACAACAGTTACCAGGCCTCAAACTTTTAGTAACCATTGACAGTATGAGGTATGTCATTATTGTAGCAATGATAATTAATGGAGTATAAGTTTCCATGAGCTGTTATCTACACTAGTCTTGCATTTCCAGTGCACAACTACAGTGGATAGACTGTGTCACAAACTATGCACATTCATACTTTAGTGTTTCTAAGCACTTTTTAGGGGGGGGAAAAGTCACCAACAGGGTTCAAAAAGCCACTAAATATAGTCGGCAAGTTAGCAAGAGTGTACACATGCAATCGAGCACCCAACATTTCTTGAATGATTCTCTTAAGGATTTTCTGAGAAGGATGCACTGGAGTGTTGAGGCTAAAAAAGCTAACATAGAAAATATATCTGGGTGACATAAATTACCATATGAACCTTGTAGAAGCGAAAACTGAAGATGCAAACTTTGGACAAAACATTTCATGCCCCATTGGCTACATGTGGGGTACAACTTTCCTTCAAGTTAAGCAAATGGCTAAACCTGAAAGAACAGCTAAAGAGGAATTCTGACAAACCTAGAGCCTGGTAAACTCAGAGCAAATTGTTGGGAAACCAGAGCAAGAGCCATGAGCAATTTAAAAAAAAAATCCAGCCAGCGGTGCAAAGGGCAGCACTGATTTTAGGGAAACAATACAGACAGCACATCTGCTCGGTTAGGCCCGAACCAAGCATTTTATTAGCGACGCGCATTAAGTGGTCAAATTTAGCCCAGGGGCCTCATCTGCTACCAGGATCCATCGGCAAACTCCCCCGCACATGCCCACACATACACACACGCTGCCTCTGCTAGGCTCCTGTTAACGTCATTAGTACATGGATATTACTTTGCTGGCACGGAAAGCAACCATGACATCATAACACGCTGCCATTCTTCGTCTGAGAGCTGCGTCTGGGGGAGGAGAGACAATGGTACCACACACACACTTCCACACACCCATTACAAGTCTCAAACAGGCCACTAAGGATGATGAAGGCATCAGGACCTCACTGTCTGGCAGGCCACCACTGCTGATGACCACTTAGACCAGGAAAATAATTACAGTCTATTATAGAGGTATATAGAGGTATTATAGTGGTACTGATCACCTGATACTGACCTGAGGTTTCAATACATAAATCAGGCCTGTTTGTTGTGTGCATGCAATGTGACCTTATAAAACAATATAAACAAGTACATTACAAAATGAAAGTATACACCCAAAAGTCTACTTTTAACTCCTATTTCCAAAAATGCATGAAATTAGACATCCTCAGAAGACATGGAAGGAACTCTCACCAAACCTTTACTATTGCAATGTGACTCTACACTAAAATCATTGAACCTCTGAACTTTAATCAAGATCCAGGAGAGCTAGCAAGCTTCGCTTCCAGGAGAGTGCAAGCCTCATCCTGAGAGAAGACTTTGAAGTCTTTCTATCTCCAAACACGCAGGGTCCAGCAACATGGTAGCGACTGATAAGAGTTTCTTTCCACAAATTTCAAACTCTGATAAAGGCAGTCTATGGAAAAGCCTCTATTCCACGGCGAATGGGTCAGTGTTTCCAACCACAGTCCACACCAGACAGAGCGGAAAGAGGATGTCGAGGTACAGAAGCTGACGGAGTGTCAGGGAAACAACATATAAGACGGTTGTAATCGCAAGAAAACTTCAAAACCAACACCTTTCTTGGAGAGAAAAAAATTCTTGCTGTAAATTTGTCTCGTAATCACCTTCAAGGTGTTGATACTTTTATATATATGAGACATACAGATGGACAACGTATTGTCTATAAACCGCCATGGTGATACCAGTCTCGGCAACACTCCAATATGTAAATGGAGCGTTACTGTGATCCCAACAATCTCTAACCATTACAGACAAGGAATAGTTTTTAAAGGGCCCATATTCAACATTTTCCTTCTGTTACATTTGTTCCATGATGTTTGTGTGGGTTTGTTTGCCAAAAAATCCTCATCATTCATTCTCACATGAATAGTTTCCAACTTCTCTTTATCCCATTCCATTATGAGATATATATACACACACACACACACATCTATCTATCTATATAGATATATATGTGTGTGAATGTATTGGTTTTATGACATATATATACAGTCTGCATGGATAAAGGAGTGACTTGACATTTTGAAACAATAATTAAATCCTCCTTAACTCCAGAAAAGTTAAATTATGTATTTAAAAGCATCGCAATCTGTTGCAGTATAATCATAACAATAATATTTTGTCCACATTATGATGCCTAACTGTGCACTGTAAAGCTCATAAAATGTGTGTCACTTTACTGTTTATTAGAGAGGGAGGAGACCATAATGATGCCACAAAAGCAACCCATTAAGTGAAACAGAACACCCTGACGGTGTGATAAAGTAAAAACGAGCTCCACTTTGAAAGAAAAGGAGATACAAAAGCTGTTATTGGACAGGCCTCAGGACAGAAGCATGCTTCCAGCTCATTCACAACAATGAAGCCAGCATCTGTGATGCTAATAGTTAGCTTGATAGTTTCCAGATGTCTCGTGGAGTCAACATTTGTGCATCAACTTACAAATAAACTTGTAGGCTTGTCTTTAGTCGTGAACTTATGTTCGCTGCTGGGTTCTGCTTGTGTGTTATACTGCTGGAACATCTTCTGGGGTCTAAAAAGCTCAGTGATCTCTGGCTACACAGATAAAGACATGGCGAGAGCCTCTG
The DNA here is from genome assembly GCA_037974565.1 of Clupeocharax schoutedeni. Classification (NCBI taxonomy): domain Eukaryota; kingdom Metazoa; phylum Chordata; class Actinopteri; order Characiformes; family Alestidae; genus Clupeocharax; species Clupeocharax schoutedeni. The sequence goes on along the minus strand of JBBPDH010238522.1, from coordinate 6,883 downwards.
ATGCGTAGGAGTTTTAGGGGAATTCAGAAAATGCTGCTCTCTGTGTGTGACAGGCAGTGGGAAAATACTGAAATTTTGCAATGAGTTATATGTTTCCCATGCTTTTTGGAGACTTAAAACAATCTTATGCTGAGATTATAGGTTGTATGTTACTTGTATGGCACCTTTTGTGATAACTTTAAGATGATTTATGAATTTTGTTTTAAAGTAAAGATCTCAGATAGAGGGTGAACTGTTATTTTTATTTAGGACAGAAAGGTTTAGCAACTGTGGAGGCTCCTGACATTTAGACCATGTGACAAACTGCAATTGTTTTGCCACATTTTGGCTTTCTGTTGAGTTTTAAACCGTCAAGCAACACATAGCATGCAGTATGATAGCATTATAAAGCATATGTCACAGTAGCGTCATTGTTTCACTGTTATTTGTTACACTTGTTCTTATCACTGTGATACATGTATTTTTTTTTTTTTTTTTACTTTTTTACTCCTGTTATTATCTTTCTTTCTTGGTGTACAGACCATGCCAATGACACAAGAATTTCCCACAGGATGAATGAAGTTCTTGCTTACAATCTTATGTATGAAAATTGAGGTTTTTACATCGTGGGAGTCCCCTATTATTTAGGACACAAATATTTATCAACTGTGGAGACTTCTGTCATTAAGACCATGTGACAAACTGCATTTGTTTTGTCACCATTTGGCTTGTCAAGTTGTCAAGTTTTAAACTGTCAAGAAAGAAATAGTAGGCAATCGTATGTTCAGCAATGTATGGACATACTATTCTCGTCATTTTCTATGTTTTAATTTTTCTCTACCGCCTTATAATCTTTTATTCTCTCTTGTTGCACCGAGCGTGCTGACACAGCTTTTTTCATGGAAAGTTTTCTTAAAGGAACTGGAAAAAAAGGATGGATGGATTAGGGGTTTCCATTCTAGACTACTCACCAAAACTATAGCAAACCGTTCCTCCAGCTCTGCTGAGTCAGGCATCGGAACTTTTAAAGGCATCAAGTGATGCTTCATCTCTCCTGGACCGTCCACACTCTCTATATTCCCCATGGTGGACCTCAGTTACAGCATCCACACTCGAAATCTTCTTCTCGCCTTTTTCAGGGCCGGTTTTCGTTTTTTAAATCTCAAAGAAAAATCCAGTTCAGCCCAGTTTTCCCATTCCAGCGATCGTCGGTGGCCTCAGGAGAGTAGTTTCAGTAAAACAAAATTAGTCCAAACTCCAGAAGATCTTGGAATGTAATCTAAAGCATCTGTTGCTCCAAAGATGCACATTCACTCGCCTTTTGAAGACTGGTTTTATTTCTCAAAACTAAAAAAAATCCAGTTCAGCTAAGTTTCCCCATTCCAGCGTTCTTGAGTGGACTTTGTGAGTGGTTTCAGTAAAAAAGAAATTAGTCCAAACTCGAGAAGATCTGGGAATGTAATCTAAAGCATCTGTTGCTCCAAAAATCCGTCATGACCCGATATCTTTCTTTTTCCAGAGCTCTGCCAAAAAGTACCTGGCCAATCCATCTCAGTAGTGGTTCTTTATCTCGTTGATGCTGCTTTTACCTTCTCCAACTTTATTCTGTTCTCTCTAAAAACTTCTGCTCTCCATTCATTTGCGCTGCATGGCCCCGATTACGCACCACACATTGCGCATCCCCTCTGAAAACACACTGGCCCACCCATCCTGAGCCCAGCCCTCCCTGTTGAGGAGGTGCCCCAGCACAGTCTAAACACTCAGGCTGCGTCCCAGTAACAGTTCAATGGACATTTGCCTTCTTTTCTGCTTGCGCTGATTTATGCGTGATCTGGTTACCATGCATATCCACGTACCAGGCAGCTGCAAGGACGTAATTAGGGAAAGACCATGGTCTCAACTGAAGCAAAATCAAGAAAAACACACGTGAAAGTCATTTTCATGGACTCTGCCTAACTACATTGTAGTTGAAACAGCGCCATCTGCTGGTAGGATACTGCAACTTCAAACCAGGATTCCAACAAGTGTTTGTTTTTTGTGGCTTCTTCTATGGACAGGAGCCAACAAGACGTGGGAAGGGCGACCTAAAAACAGTCTTCAAGTAAAATAATGACTCATGCAGACAAAAGTAGCTCAGAATTACAATGTATTAGCCAAGGAACTGAAATATGCTTGGTGCTACTCCAGAGGTCACCAGTCTCATTCACAAAGGGCCAGTGTGAAAAACAACCAAGAGATCCTGGAAGACCAAGGACTTCAGCTGTACTGTACTGTGTGACTAGACTCCATGATAAGTATCTACTGAAAGATGATTTTGCTGACAGGCATGGTTTCAATCACAGCCATTGAGAGAGAGAGAGAGAGAGAGAGAGAGAGATTTGCACCTCCAATGTTGGCAGCAATGGCTCATTCCACTCCCCAACTAAACATCCCAGAATAATAATGAGAGTAATAAAAATAGCCTATGATAACAGACATGTTTCTCTCTTTCCATTTTGGACTCTTATTTCCAAAAACACATTCAGATATTATTGTAGTATCACCAAGCAATGAATAGAAAATACCAATCCCAATGAAAAGGAGTCTGACCGCACAGCAGATCTGCACTTTTGTGTGTTTCTTATAGTTAATTTCATTATGTTCCGTTGGTGTTGGACTCCTTTTGACATTCTTTCTGTACCATTTCATTTTACATTGAAATTATCCTAAAAAAAAAGACAGAACACTACAGAGCTCATTTCCTCTGCCGATAAACACTGGATGTACCACGTGTTCCTTTGCAGTTCTGTTAGAAACTCAGTCTTGGGTTTCGGACCTTATGCACTTTGTTCCAGCTCAGTTGTTTTGGACGGATCCCCTCACCTGTGTCATTATTTCACTGATAAAACAGGACCTTTTCCTGAAGTCTACAGGCTTGCTCCAACACGTTTAGAGCTGAACAAAGCAAAAATAATATAATTTTTGCCACCCAACAATGCACTCAAACACATATGAGACTTAAAGTTATGTACACTTTATTCAGATTAAAATACTTTACTGTATTTTATTGTACCTATCTATGGCTAAAGAAAAAATAAGAGACCACGTACTTTAACATTTCCAGGGTATAATAAATGATTTATATATAAATATATCATTTTTACAATTTCTCCAAATATTTTTGTTTAAAATTTGTTTAGAAAGTGTATTAAACAATAGTGACATGAACATTTTACACACACTACCACAAATTACAAAAGCAGTTACCATAAGAAAATGATAGTCTCTTGTTTTTTCCATGGCTGTATTTAGGATTATTCATTCTACTTCTTATCGCAGATTTTCCCAGGGTACTTTTCATGTAAAATTTCTTGGGACTTATTGCTCTTTAATGGCCAGATATGATGGGGCTGCAGCTTATGATCAAGCCAAACCAGGTATTTGATGGTACTTTATTAATGTTATCTATATTTATTCTAATATTAGTTGGAAGTATTTTTTAGAAGCTCACCAAAATGGCTTTAATTGTAATGTTCTCAGGTGCCTGAGAATATTTTACAGTATTGTATATGGTGCAGGACAGCATGGTGGCCTCACAGCAAGAAGGTCCAGGGTTTGATTCCTAGAACGTGCAATAGTTTGCATGTTCTCCTCGTGTGATTTCCTCTGGGTGCTCTGGTTTTCTCCCACAGTCCAGACATTTCAGTCAAATTTGAGATGCTAAAGGTGTGAGCGGGTATGTCTTGTGATGATCTGGCAACCTGTCCAGAGTGCATTTTGCCCTGTGACCTGCAACCCTGGTTAAGGACGAGTGGTTCAAATAATGGAAAGATGGATGTATAGGGTACCGTGTAAATCGAATCTGAGGGTGCACTGGAAACTGGGCTCTGTAGATAACTGCTACAATACATCTATCTGACAAAGCAAACTCCTTTGCCTGATTCCAGTCACCATAAGACAACATCTGGAACAAACTCATCATTTCAAAGTGCAAAAAAGCATTTTTAATAAAACAACTGCATTACAGACTTCCAAAAACAGCATCAACTGATTGTAATCCTGCATTCTCTCTACTAGTCTCTTTTGACATTTAATTAAGACATTATATTCCAACACTTCGTAACATATTTTAAACGCAAGCTGCTGAATTGGTCTCGGATCTCTGGTACACTGACAGTCAGTCATGATAAACGATAACAAGCAGATTTGTTTGGACAGTGATTCATGTTTTTGACATGTAAAAGCCTTTGACTAAGATCCAAGGTATTGTAAAACTACTGATTCATGAACTTAACAGTAAAAGAATAGTTTTACACTTCTTCATACTTTGACAAAAAAAAAATATATATATATATATATATTTAGGACAGCCTTAAGGCAACCTTCAGCATGTCTGATATGCATTAATGAACTCCTTGCTCCAGATTTCAGTACACAGTGGACAGCAGTTTCCCAGACTGTAGGCAAACCCGCATCAGGCAAAAAAAAGGAACATAAGTAAGATATGTAAGATTTATAAAAAGTAACACAAGTAAGATTAGCGAAGTGGCTCATGCTGTGGGGCTAAAATGATGGAATGTATGATCTGTAGATTCAATAAAAGCTGCAGTGAAAGAAAATCTCACCATGTCATAAACAAAGAGTTATAAGATGCTCTTAAAACTTTTCTTAAAACTTTTCTTCAAAAAAACACACTTTTTTTAAACTCTTAATTTATAACTAAAAGAATAAAGACACCACTGCTTATCCACTGATGATAAAAATACAAAAATATGGAAGAGTAAAAGAGAAAAATAAAAGAGTAAAGAGTATGCTATAAGAAAATAATACATATCAAAGGACACATATTAGACTTTTTAGCAGGAATCCTTGAGCACTTATTTCCCCTGTGGACATTCAGGACAATGTTTCTACCGCTCCCTTTACACCACAATTATACCATTCTAGTGCAAATTTGCAAACTTCGGCTGACGTGCACCGAATGTAACATTAAGCCCATCTTAAATGCATTTGGTATCGTTGGAGATAAAACAACAGTAACGATAGAATCTAAAACATACGTAACAGTTTTTGCATGTCAACACTCGCAAAGTGGTACAGGCAAAGTGACACTTGTGCCATGCAGATGCAGATGCAGCTGTGCAGCCTGGTAGAAACAGGCACATAAAAAGAGTGACGTTACTTTGAAGGCATTGTTGCGTCAACATACAAAGGCCAGATCAGCTGCTCTCGTCTGTTAAATCGTACCTGAAAAAGGAAGAAGACACGTCAGCACATTAGTGATGCACTGAAATGACAATGTAAATCAGTACACACTGGGCTGAAACTGATAAAAGCTGACGATAATAATACATTTTACTGAAGCATGTATGTGTCCTCAAATCTAGCATACTCCACAAAATAAAAAATCAGGCAATTTTTTGGCTTTTTTCCAATTTAGTCATGTCTAATTCCACTGACTAGTTAGGACTCCTCCAGTCCCATGTTACCACCACCACTTGGAGAGAGAAGGCTAACAGATATTTAGTCACAAAACATGACGAGACGGCTCAACATGTTTGGCAAAGAACAAGCGGCTCTGGGAAAAAATGATTCCTACACAAGCCTCTCATTCTCAGACCTGCAAACTCATATAAAAATGTGACAGTATCGGGCCGTGGGGGGGGGGGGTGGGACGCCGACACTGTGAACTCAAGTAAGTGTTAGGCGTATGACACTAAAATAAGGAAACAGTGTGTTTCAAGACCCTGAATCAAGCGCTGAGATTCCGATTGGTTCAGAAAAAATGTAATTTATAAGAATTGTCCAATAATGCCCCCAACCCCCCCACCCCAAAAAAAAACAACTCTCCGGTTCTACACGTGAATGACCCAATTGACAATGAAAACGGCGATTGTCGCCAAAAAGCGACAAGTTTGCAGGTCTGCATTCTGCTACATGATCTACTAATTACTGATCACCTGAATTATAAACTAAAGTCTTTCTGTGAACCTGTCCACATGGTGGACTTTTCTGCTGCTGCTATAACTTCACATCTGTGCTGACAGCCACAATAAAGTGAAATGAACAAAGTGCTTTTTAAACACGTTTTCTTATTTCTATTACCATTACATTTATTTGTAATCCCTTAGATCCTGATATTTGTTCTGTGTTTGTTTATTCTTTTAACATTTTGGCAATTTGTCTCTTTCGGGTAAAAACTGAAAGTGCCTCTGGTGTAAATGTTGGTGCATCCCTAAAAGACCTTGGTCAGCAAGCTAGACCACACATATTTGGTCAGTGTGAAGTACTTTAGAAAGGACTGAAACAGCGTGTAACGCGGCAGGTCTAGAGTACTTACCACTGTGGGACGCCTGTCCTGAGGTCCAGCTGATTCAGGTCTAAGTGAAGCTGTGGCACAAAACACAAATCACAGGGTTAGCACTTTCACACAAAGCCATTCAGGACTTCAGAAAAAGGATTTACTATTTCCTGATGGTCTTAACAGAGAGAGCTTTACTTGTGGCTTGTGAAGCAAGTAAGGCTTTGCAATGGAGCCACTGAAGTAGGAAAAAATATTTTCATAAATGAATAAGCTGCATTTTGTGTTGACTGTAAAGAAGGCTTTGGAGGTGAATCAAAATTAACTCAGAAATGAAAGGTATTTGAAACATCACTAATTTCAGGGATTTGAAGCACTCCTGCTGAAATCTAGCCCAGAAATTATTAATACCATAGCAGTGGTACTGAAGCTCCAAGTGCAGCGGAATGGCTTTATGTACTGTGCTTTTACTACACTGCATATTTGAAAGTGATCATTCTGTCATACGTGAACACACCAGAGCACACAGTGTGAACAGCACAAAATCCTTCCTCTGCATTTAACCCATTCACCAAGTGAAGCAGGGGGCAGCTACGAACACGGCGCCCGGGGAGCAGTGTGTGG
>JBBPDH010238483.1:0-11806 GCA_037974565.1 Clupeocharax schoutedeni | reverse complement strand
GTTTAATTTTTTTGTGAACTGGCAAGACAGTAATTATTATTATTATTATTATTATTATTATTATTATTATTATTATTCCTACAAAATCTGGAGACTCCAATGTTCCATATATTGCTGTGAAGTGAGCACTACAGATCACTAATAATGGTGTTTGCAACTAGAAATCCTACCTGAGGTTTTCTCCTCCTTCTGCAACTTCATGCTGAAGCCCTGCTGCAAGACTCGCCACAAACTCCTTCAGATGAGCCAGTTCCAGGACTTTCCAGATATCCTTATCGCCGAACTTCTCAAATGGGTCGAGATTCATCCGCAGAGTTCCAGAGAATAGCACGGGGTCCTGTGAATAAGGCCAGATTTATGAAGACAGTTATACTGGATTGCATTTCATTCAGTTGGTTAAATAAAAAAGCACAGGATGCTGGATGGATCTCCAGCAGTGAGGCTGCACATTCCCCTGTCTAATGAGTTTATACTGTCCAAATGTATCTGTCTTACTGGGAAGTACACTTCTTTTAGGTAGAAATGTCCTCTCATATATATTTCTGGGAAAAAAATAGACCACTACAGATTATTTTTAAGTACGACAACCATTCCATGCCAATGTCTGTTAAAGCACCCCATGCGGAGAAACTGAATTTTTTTTTTTACAGAACAGCCCCACATGCCTCTATACACAATGTGGAGATTCACTAGATCAACAAAAGTAGTGGGATACCTGGCCCTTATGCCCACAAGGATTTTAAAGACATTGCCTTTAAATACATAGACTTAATAATAAGGAGTTGGTCCTCCATTTGCAGCTATGACAGCTTTTTCTCTTTTTGGAAGGCTTTCCACAAGATTTGGGAGTGAGGATTTTGTGCCCAGGCCTGGTTCACAACTTCCATTCCAGGTTATTCCAAAGGTGTTGGATGGGGTTGAGGTCAGGGCTCTGTTCGGGCCAGTAGTTGTTCCTCACAGAACTCATCCAATCATGTCTTTATGGAGCTTGCTTTGTGCACTGGGTCACAGTCATGCTGGAATAGAAAAGGGTCTTCGCCAAACTGCATGATGGATGCATGATGTTGTCTAAACTGTTTGTATGCTGAAGCATTAAGATTACCCTTCACTGGAATGAAGATTAAACCCCTGAATTAAGAGGTGTGTCCCAATACTTTTGTACATATAACGCATTGATCAGTCACCTGTGGAATGATGGTCAGTCTGCTCCTGAGGTCATGGAGTCCTATGCTGGCAATGTCAACCCCGTCTATGAGGATTCGTCCCTCAGCTGCCTCAATGACGCGGAACAGGCAGTTGGTCAGACTGGACTTTCCTGCACCAGTTCGGCCCACTATACCAATCTGAAAGCCAAGAGGAAAACATGAAGCAAGAGGCTGATAAATTACAAAGAGTAAATCTTTATATAGAAAGAGCATTTTGTGAGCCGCATCACACACAAGAGATTGCACTAGACCTGATTAGGTGAGGTTCCTGCTATAATTCACAAAAGACAGAATAAAAATAAACTAAATGAAAATTTAGTTCATATTATATTTAGTAATATCTGAAGACTTTCTTGTTTAAGATAGCATATAAAATAAACATATTTTAACTAGTGCTGGGCCATTATCGGCGTTAACGCGTGAGATTCTTATCGCACACTAAAAAAAATATCGCCGTTATCGCCGGGGTTGGGGCGGGGGTAGGAGTGGCGCTTTATTATTGCCGATAATGCCAAAATTCCATGCGATTAACAGCGTTAAAAAAAATTATCTATGCCCACCTCTAATTTTAACATATTTTGTGTGTTTTATCAATTTTTGCTGCTGTCTTTTGCTGTTTTAATGTAGCACTTTGAGATTTTATAAATAAAATGTATTATTATTTTTATTATTATTATTATTATTATTATTATTATTATTATTATTATTATTATATAACCATCAAGTGAATTAATCAACACTCAAGTATCATTTAAAATCTCTCAGCAACATTTCAAAAGCGCAAAGAGTCCTCTCTTTCCGTTTTGATCTTTTTCTGGCCAATTACCTGGACCTTTCACTGTATTTACTTTCCTCACATTTAAATCAAGACTAATTCACAAGAGCCACACTGACACATGTACTCATTTGTCTCATTGCTGATACTGAATTATACACACACTAAAATGCAGTAAAGAGGTGGCATTGGATAGCCGAGAATTCTAACAGGCCGATTCTACCAGCCGTCGTTAGCAGCAACATGGCTTAGTCAGAAACGAGGATGGATTTGTGTTGCCTGGCATGAAGTCAAACTGTTATCTTTCGAATGTGAATGAGAGAGAATGAAGGATGACCGAAACCTAAGAAATGAAATACAGCCTCTGGATAGAAGCCATTGAACTCCATAGAATGTAGAACATCTTACTCAGAATAAGAGACTCAAATCTTGACGGGCTAAACCAGTTTCAGGGGAAAACACACACAGTCCACCTTTGTGGGATGTATAAAACTGGTGTCAAGCTTTATCCTGCAGTTTTTTCAAGGTCGAGAGCTTAGTGAATGCATTTCTGTCCAACATGAATACACATTTGAGGGGCTGGGGGAGAATTTTGCTAAAGGTGGGTGGGGGCTGATTTTATGGACACTCGGGTGTTGAAAGAGATCTACAGAACATGCTGTGAATGCAGATCTCTAAAAACCTGACACGGCATTGCCATCACCTCTCCTGCCCCCTACAGGTTTCTTCTACATGAGAGCGGTCAGCATCCTAAATTAAAATGGAAACGAAACGTACAATGCATTCTTGATCTGCATTAAACCCATTCAGCAATTGAAACTGTGGGCAGCCAGAGAGTAGGCATCCAAGCAGCAGCATATGGAAATAGTTTCTTGCTCAAGGGTGCCACGGGCAGTCCTGGGATTCAAACCCACAACCTTCACCATACATACTGGTGCTGCCACCCAGAACTACCGCTACCACTTAACTGACTCAGCCATACTAGCCAACGTATATTCTAGATATGTACTGAACCTCTGAACTCCGACGTATCTTTGGAAACATGACCCTGAACGGAGCCTAAAAGAACAATCATTAGAATAACAGTTTAAAATCTCGTGCATCAGATGTAAACTGTGTTGCTATGCGGCCGCAGTTTGTGTGCACAGTCTGTGTTCTGGTTTCAGAAACTCTGCTGGTGTGAAATAGCACCCCTGGAGAAATTCGCTTCATTCTCTTGTTTGTCTCGAGCTTATTCATGACTCCATTCTTTCACTGCGCCTTAAACTCAAGGGGTGGGGGGGTCTGCAGTCTTCGTCAACTGGACACTAAATCCAGCCGCATTATGAGAGCACAGACATGTTTTGTGCCGTGGCTGCATTCATACAGACGCTACATAAATTCACAAGAACAATGAGAATGTTCACGGTTTTGACTGGATTTCCACATCGAGGAGCAAAATGTTATATTTAGACTAATGAAGGTGTGAATTTTGAACATAACCTTGTCAGCCACTTGGACATAAATGGAAGACCTGACATCATGTCGAAGGTGGGGTAAAGAAATGGTGAAGCAACACAAAGTAGGCAGGAGAGAATCTAGAGTGTTGGCAGAATCATTCAAACATCTGCCAGATGGAAGAAGCTTGAGGGTACAAGGCGTCTTGGCGCCTCTTCCCATTCTCAAATCTGTCAAAAATGTCAGCTGTCTTTCAAGCATGCCAATCTTCACTTCACTGCTCTTTATGTACTGGTAGCTGCATGCTACAGAGATTACAGAGATTACAGAGGCTTTTTTTTTTACATAATCACAGCCATGTGGTACTTACACTGAACAGCCACAGCATTAAAAGCACTGGCAGATGAAGTTGCGCTGGTGTCCTAGTGGGTGGAATCCTTCCCTCTGGACCAAGAGGTCATGGGTTTGAATCCTACCTTTAGAATACCACCGCTGGGTTTTGGAGCAAGATCCTTAAGCATTTACTTATAAAGATAAAGGCCAAGTAGTGATGGCCAGAAGGCTGGATCAGAATATCTCCAAAATAGTAGATGTGATGTAAAGCGATATGAAGTATGAAGTGGTGAGTGCCTTCCAAAAGTGACCCAATAGGATAACCAGTGGACCGTTGACAGGGTCTCCTGACCCATGCTCCTTCCAATTAGTATAAGTGTGGCATTGAGCATGCAGGGAAAAACTGTCCTAATCTGTCAAAGTGACCATTTTGAACACACAAAAGCACAAAGTGTGAACAACATGAGATTCTTTCTCTGAATTTAATCCATTCCCCAAAGCGAGCCAAGGGGACAGCGCTCAGGGAGCAATGTGTGGGATTAGTACGTTGCTCAAGAGTACCTGGGACTTGAACCCACAGCCTTCTGATCACAGGGGCTACTCCCTAACCACTAGTCCACCAGCTGCCCCAAGTATAACTGATCAAGATTCCCACTAATTCACTTAAATAAACCATTGTTCAGTAAAGACTGTTCATTCTTTGTTCATTCTAGTCCATGCCTCTTGTTCAATGGCATGGACTAGTGCCATACTTTTTAAATAAAGTGTACCATAATTGGCTATGTCTATCTAAAAATGTAGATGCATTTCTGGGAGAAAATGTGAAGTGTGGTTGCATTGTTGTTATAAAACCAGTGTTTGAAACACTTTAAAAAAGTTAACTTACTTACAAAAAAAAAAAATTTAAACCCAAATCATCTGATTCAGAGGCCAGTACTTAAACCACCAAAGGGGGCAGGAATTCAGCAGCTCCATCCATTATCTACCCCTTATTCCTGCATTCAGGGTCAGGGTGGGGGGGTTCGGGGTTGGAGCCTATCCCAGCTGCAATGGGCGAAGGCGGGGTACATTGACGTCGCCAGCACGTTGCAGGGCCACATATAGGGACAGACAACCATTCACTCTCACATACACACCTATGGGGAATTTAGAGTGCTCAATTCACCTATTCCCCAAAGCATACATGTTTTTGGTGGTGGAAGGAAACCGACGTGGTCATGGGGAGAACATACAAACTCTACACAAAAAAACTGCACACAACCTGGGACTCGAACCCAGGACCTTCCCACTGTGAGGCAACAGCGCTAACTCCTGCGCCACCGTGACGCCGAATTCAGCAGCTCTTCCCAAGCAATTTATAGGGGAAAGAACGTCTGTGTGGCAGCATTCACAGGCTGAATATATTTCATTAAACCACCACAAAGAGTGACTTGGCATCTTGAAGCCCATTTATGAATGAGCTGCGCATTTTGCGCTGCATTTTTTTTGTTCCTTTGCAGACAGCATAGGCGTAACCTTGTAATGTTCACAACACTAGCTCCACCATGCTAGGGCTCTGATCATCTGATAGACAAACGCAGCACACTGGATATTAACGAACGCTTTGACATTGGACTTCAGCAAAAATTCAGTATGGCCTCCAACAAGAAGCAATGCCAGAAAGTGGATGGCATAAAAATAATAATACAATTTTAATAATAAACTCACACTAATGTTGGGTTTTTTAAGTTGACTGGTTTCACCAACAACGGGGACTTTCCGCCAACAGATGAACAAATGCAAAAATGGTGGCCTTCTCTTAAACTGCTTGTCTCTGATGCTTTGGAGAAGGTCTTATACCTAAATTATTCGAGTTCCCCTTCCTCTGGCGGCATGCCAAAAATTGCGCTATTCATTTGCACTCCACTCCTGAGTCTCACATGTCACACCTTCCACATCTCTCACGTCACTTTTCATTTTTCCTGTTGATAGAGTACAATGCCAAGACCCCTCTCACCATCCTCTTGAAATAGAACTGTTCTCCGGCTATTGCTGCTGTGTCATTACACGGGGAGGTGTGTTGACACTTTTGCCAGCTCTTGAACCCAACGGGTATCTGATTTTAATTTCAGCACCATATTGCTGGCATTGGCCCCGCATGCTAACAAGTGTACCTTCTCTGTGCTTTCAATGTTGCAGGTTATCCCACGAAGGACCAGGTCCAGCTCAGGTCGGTATCGCACTTTGTAGTCCTCGAAGAACACCTTCCCGCCGGAAGGCCAATTGTCTGGAGGCCGTTTTTCTGTGATCCATTCAGCCTAGCACACAACCGAGGAAAGAAATAAGAGTTACAAATTAAACACAATGCCCAATTAGTGAAACGTCAATCCCTCCAGTTCATACATAACTAAAATTAGCTGTACGTTAGTTACTGAATAATGATACATTCTTAAAGGAATGGTCCAACAGATTTTGCTGAATGCGATGCAGCTAAGAAGCTAATGTTGCTACACCAGAAGTCAATAGTTGCCTAATATCTTAACCACATCCAGGTCCTCCAGGACACTCAGGCTTGTCGAGCTGGTAAATAGAAAACTGTATACATATGATTTTTTGCTGAACCACTCCCTTAAAATTAAAATTTAAATAAGAACCCTTAGGCTTAATTCACATATAAACCCAACTTCATGCAAATTCACAGTATACACACTCACTAGCCACATTGTTAGATAGTGTGAGGAACAAAGTACAAAAAATGATCCCCCTTTGTCGTAATTCTTCAAAAGTGTTCTATTGGATTGAGATGTGGTGAGCATTTGAGTACAGCAACTCATTGCCGTTGTTACAAAACCAATTTTTGTGACATAGTGCTTTATTGCGCTGAAAGTAGTCACCAGAACACGGGTATACTGTGGAAATAAAAGGATGGACATGGTCAATTTAAACGGCTGGTGTTTAAACGCTGCTCATTTGACAGTAAGGGGCCCTAAATTATATATCCTCCACACCATTACACTAACACCACCAGCCTGAACTGCTGATACAATGCAGGATGGATCCATGCTTTCATGTTGTTTTTACCAATTTCTTATTGACCATCCGAATGCCACAGCAGAAAACAAGACAGAGCAGGCAATGTTCCTCCAATCTGTAACATCAGTTTCCTGTTTGTAATCGACATGAGTGTCGCTCATTGTGGTCTTAGGTTGCTGTAGCCCATTTGATTCAAGGTTTGACGTGAGAGAGATGCTCTTCTGCTCTTCTCTTCTCGGTTATAATGAGTGGTTGTTTGAGTTATGTTGCCATCCTGTCAGCTCGACCCAGTCTGGTCATTCTCTTCTGACCTCTGGCATCAATAAAGCAGAGAACTGCTGCTCACTGGATATTTTCTCTTTTTCAGACCATTTCTCTTTTATAGCCGAGAGATGGCCAAGCGTGAAGATCCCGATAGATCAGCAGTTTCTGAACTACTCAGACCAGGCTGTCTGGCACTAAAAACCATGCCACGTTCAAAGTCACTTAAATCACCCTTCTTCCTCGTTCTGATGCTCGGTTTCAACTTCATTTACATTTTGGGCATTTACCAGACTCTTTTATCCAAAGTGTCTAACATTCTCTATCTACAGGAACAGGGTCTTGCTCAGCTGTGCTGTAAGGTAGGATTCAAACACATGACCAAAGGAAAGTAATCTACCTACTAGGCCACCACCACCACCACCACCTTCACCACGACTTCAAAAGGTAGTCACGACAGGTGTACCTAATACGACAGGTGTACCTAATATAGCTAATGAGTGTATACACACACACACACACACACACACACACAGGACCACAGCACTGCACACACAATGTTTTATTCTAATGCCCTTGAATCTTCAGCAGATGATCCACCCCTGCTGACTTATTGAGTAAACTGTATTGTTCTAGAGAGGAAGAAATGGACCTCATAATGAAAACTGCGTACCTCATTTTTAATCTCTGTGTATTCGCTGACCCTCTCCACAGCCACGATGTTGGTCTCCAGCTCTGATGTCATTCTTACAAGCCAGTTTAAAGTCTGAGTCACCTAATAGTCATAGAAGTGGACAGCAAGTGTAAAATCTCCCTTTCCTTTGTTCTTACAGACCCACAGTCATGCAATAATATGATCAAAGAAGAAAAAAACACGAATAGGCTCCAAGTATTCATTTTTGAAGAAATTGTCAAAAGTATCCTGAAAATGAAAAGTTAATCCTAGTGGTTTGAAAATGCCAATCAAGCTGGTTTGCATTCAAATGAATTAAAAACCAAAAACAGTAGTGCTGACACAGTTGTCACATTCATTAATTAAAATTACAGTGTCAACACCATTTTTTAAACGCATATTTTCACGCTAAGTTTCACGCTTAGTATAATCCAAAGTTCTAGGCTGAAGTACTTGATAATGACGCTTCATATGGGTGTTATAAATGAAACATGTCTATTATTTTAGTTTAAAACCCCTAAAGTCAATATAATGTTATTTTCTTAATACACCATCTCATATTGCTATTCCTAGCATAAACTGCTCATGAATGTAAACAAAGTTACTACATTATTCAGCTTATGCATATCTTATGAAGTCCTTATGGAGGCTGCCTTAAAGTTAAAAATGCCAGGAGGTCAGACCTGAGCCTTCCACTACAGAATGTAAACTGAATTGAATTGTTCTTTATATAACTACCTATATAATGAATTATGTACGTGCGCAATAGAAAAAAACAACAACTAAGGATTAAAGAATGTGGCCTTACATTTAAGGCATAGGAGATGGATAGTCCCACCAGTCCACTGTCCAAGTCGCCTGGAGATATTACCGCAAGCAACGCTGAGAAGAACACCACCAAATTCCCCAGGGACTCCAGCCGGATGGCCAGCCATCTGCAATATAGTAATGAACAAGGTTTATAAGAAGCACATAAGATGGAATTGAGTGAGGAATATGATAGACACGATCTGACATGAGAACCTATCCTTCACATCATAAGGACTAGCAAAGGTGCAGACCTATTGGAAACGATCCAAGGGTAGACGCTCTTTAGGTTGTCGTCAATAGTGACTTTGTTGCGCTTCAGGAAGCGCTCCTGGTGCCCGTAGGCCCGGATGACGGAGAGGCCCGAGACAGTTTCTCCAAAGTGAGAGTAGATAGGAGAGCGAGAGACGGAGTCCAGCCTCCTCAGTTGCCTGGACGTGGCCACGTAGAACCTCTGTAACACAGAGGAAAACATGCAGGAACATAAGGAGTGAGTAACAGCTTGATACACACACGTCAGCAAGCTGTTGACCAGATGCAAAGAACCCTATTCATCACCAATCTGGACCCTGAGTTTTTTATTAACGTCCAGTTATACTAAACACCGAAGGATCTCTCAGTATTACCTGAACAAAGTAGTAGCCGACTGCAATAGGCAAAATGACCACTGCAAAGAACGGCGTGGCGAGGCAGATGACGAACAACGTGCCGAGGACCCCCAGCAGACAGAGGACCCAAGAGCGGAAAGACATGGGGATCATCTCATCCACAGTAAATATGTCCTAATGAAAAAGAACCACACATTGGTTTCCTTTCAGATATGCTGGAAGTATGGGGTCTGAACGCCCCATATTTTAGGATTTAGAGACTTAAGCAGCTAAAGATTGATTTAAAAATGTAATCTAACAACTGAAAATGTGCTCAGGAATTTGAGCCCAGAAAAACCTCTGTGTGCTTGTTGGGGGTAGAGTTTGTATCTTTATTTCATGGTTTATTCAAAGAGAGTATGCAAAGAAAAGCATATATTTAAATTTAAATAAAGGATGTATATGTTCAACTTTGAACTGTTTTTTCTCCCGCTAGGTGTCGGGGACGGCTCTACATATCAGACATATGAAACGTTGGCAGGGAACTCCTGTTGTACTGAAAATCTTACGCCTCTTGTTGCTATTGGGAAAAGGTACACTATGTGGATAGAAGTATTTGGATACTTGACCGTTACATCAACAGGGACTGACATTACATTCAAATACATAGACTTTAATATGGAGTTGACCCCCTCCCCACCCGTTCACTTAGAACAGCTTCCACTCTTCTTGGAAGTCTTTCCACAAGATTTCCACAAGAGTTTCTGTGGAAGTTTCTGTGCCCATTCATTCTGTAGAGCATTGATGAGGTCGGACACTGATACTGGATGAGAAGGCCTGGCTCCCAATCTCCATTCCAGTTCATCCCAAAGGTGTTGAATTGGGTAGGGATCAGGGCTCTGTGTGGGCCAGTCAAGTTCTTCCACACAGAACTCATTCAACCAGGAATGAAGCACCTTTTCCCAAACCATCTACAAAGTTGGAAGCTTAGTCGTTGTCCAAAATGTCTTGGTGTGCTGAAGTATTAAGATTACCCTTCACTTGAAGTAAAGGGGACTAGCCCAAAATACAATACTTTTGTCCCAATACTTTTGTCCATATAGTGTAACCTACCCATCTCTGACCAGCAGTGTGTCAACACTTCTAACGTTCATTAATTTGTTCAAGAAGTTTTGTCTGTACCTTTGCAAAGCGGTTAACTACTCTGCCTGATGGCGTGGTATCAAAGAACAGCATGGGCGCTCGTAGGATGTTGGACAGAAGTCGAGCATGTAGACCCCTGGAGGCATGGATAGCACCGTCAGCCAGAAGCAAAGTGCCCACAAACACTAGGAAACCTGCCAGAAAGGACATTGATAAGGTTAGACCATGTCATTAAGACCCCCAAAGACGCTTCAGAGAAGGCTTGTTAGCATATTAGCATTCCTTCCACACTTATTAAATCTTACGTTTGCTAATTTCTCCTAATTTGATTTGTAGTTTGGCTTTTTTTTTTACACCCAGCAGCTCAGTTCTTACAGCTCTTGCTGGGCACTTACTCTTCGTGCAGAATGGAAAAGGGGTGGCCGAAATGACTCTAGATGTCACATAGAGTGTTACATTGGATGTGAAGGCAATTAGCCCTCGGTCATGTTGCACACGCCAGGAGTGATGAGTCACTGCAGGTTCAGACTTTGTGAACCTCTAACGACATATTTATTCATCTCTTGTGATATTATAAACACTTTTTTGTACTTCAACCAAGAACAATCCAGGTCAGTCTTTCAAAGAAATAATAAAGCAATGAATGTGCCAAGTTCAAGCTCGCACTGTTGTGACTGCATTCAGAAAGCTTGAAAAAGGTCCCTCTATTCCTACGGGGGGCCACTTGCCTCCATATTTCCTTGATGTGGGTGGGGAAATTTTATTTATATTTGCCCTTACAGAAAAAAGACATGACATTCATTTGTTTCTCATATCTTTTCATATGCAAACCTCACTTTTATTTTTCAGGCAGTGGTGGGCTCAAAACCCTCTGGGCCTTCTGGTCGTTCAAAAAAGGCCTAAGGACTTTCAGGTCATTTTTATTCAATACAATCATGTTTGTACTTCGTCCTTGCACTTCAGCAGTAAGTTTCGTTTGGAAACCAAAAGATTAGACGCATATCTTAAATGGCCAAAGGAAAATTATTAGGGATGCACCGAATATTCGGCCACCTAAAATTTTCAGCCAAAAATGGCAAAAACTGCATTTTCGGTATCGGTCTATTTTTTTAACTTGACCAAAAACAGTGATGACGTAATCAACACCCGCAGACTGCATGCACCAGACTCGATTACAGCCAGCTTGTCTCTAGTGTGGGTGCATTTCATTTCTATATATCTAAAAGGTGTTCTCCACTGACTGGTTTAAAGAAGCAAAGCTACAGTTAGTTAGCGCTAATGTTAATGCTAATGCTAGCGCTAATGCTAACGTTCAGATTTTAAATATAGAACCAGTAAAAAGCGAGTAGAGTTGCACCGAGCCGAGCTGGTACCAGACAGGTGGAAACCCCCATAAGAAAGACACCCGGAAAGCCCTCTGTAAAGCGTGGAATGCTGACATTTCGAGAGAGAGTGCTTCCACAAAGGGACGGAGTCTGAAGTATAGAGGCAAGAGCACACACTCTGTCTGAAAAAGCAATAAAGTTTTCCAGTGATTTAAAATATGGGCTGCCAGTCTCTGTTTTAATACACT
>JBBPDH010238435.1:0-11808 GCA_037974565.1 Clupeocharax schoutedeni | reverse complement strand
GTTATGTTTAGGAAAATGGTATCGGATCGGTACGTGGACTCAAATACTCGCCGATACCGATGCCAGATTTTTTGGTGATATCGGCAGCATTTCCGATACTAGTATCGATATCGGAACAACACTAGTAGGTAGGTGGCCAGTTGGCCTTTTCTGTTGTTTTTTTCCCCTAGGTTTGAGTGGGGTAGCTTGTGTTAGTAGCAGTAGGGATTTATTATGTGTTAAATATGTCTTTTTGTTTTGTAGTTAGTTTGAAGTGCAGAACATCAGCAAGAAGATGAAACCCTACACCTGTGCCTTACACCCTCTCCCAACCTCCCGGCACAAACCCATATCACCCATATCTTACCTCTGTTATAAATCACTCTCTCCAAACTGGACATGCCCCTCCCGTCTTGAAGAAAGCCATTATAAGACCACTTCTCAAAAAACACAACTTTGACTCAGAAGTATTTTCCAATTATAGGCCAATCTTAAATCTCCCCTTCATATCCAGAGTGCTTGAGAAAGCATTTACCACCCACCTTCAGAGCCACCCAAAGCTTAACAACCTCTATGAAAAATTCCAGTCTGGTTTCCTGCTTGCTCACAGCACAGAAACTGCACTCGTAAGAGTCACAAACGATCTCCAAATGTCATCTGATGCTTGCTCTCCCTCCTTACTCATCTTCCTGGATCATCTTTCCCCTCTTGTCAAGTCATCAGCCGCCAGCCGTTTTCATCAGCAGTTACTAATCTTGGTGTAAAAATGGACCCCCAACTCACCTTTGAATCTCATATCAACCATTTCAGCAAGACTTCCTTCTACCTCCTCCAGAACATTTCCAAACTCCAGCCCATTCTCTCCCTATCAGACGCCAAAAAAGTTGGTCCATTTCCGGCAGACTGAACTCCTGCAATGCACTTCTGTTTGAGATCCCTGCAATACATCCAAACCTCTGCAGCTAGGATCCTGAGGAGAGTGGGCAAACATGAGCATATCACTCCCATCCTCCATTGGCTTCCCGTCTCCACCAGGATTCAATATGAGATTTCCCTCCTCACTCAACAATGCATCCATAGACATTGTAGTTTTAGTCATTTAATTGACACCATGCGCTACCATTTCATGCTAGTTCTGGTCATTTTTCTGTTTTTTCTACTTTTTTCACCCAAGTTTGGAGACCCTGCGTGTGGCTCCTTTGTTTACAGTAGGGATCTGCTGTTAGCTCTGCGCCCTGCAGCAGTGCTGCCGGTGGATAGACTTGTCGTCCCAAGTGAGCTGAGTAGAAAAAGACAAATCAGATCAGATCACTACCTGATGCACCTTGTACGAGCCCCTAGTGCACAAGGATCCACTTGTAGCCCGCAAAGTACAGAGATGGTCGGAGCAGAGCAAGGAGGCTCTTAAGGACTGTTTCGAGTCTACTGTGTGGGAGGTCCTTTTTGACGACTGCAGGAAGGACATAAACAGCCTTGACACCTGCATTACAGACTACATTAACTTCTGTGTGCATAACACTGTACTAACCATAACCTTGGATTACACCAAAAATAAAAGCTGTTCTCAAGCAGAAGAGGAGGGCCTTCAAAACAAGGAGGAGCTGAACGGGTGCAAATAGAGCTGAAAGGAGTGATCAGGGATAGGAAGGACCGCTGCAGGCAGAAGATGGAAAAGCAGCTTCCGCAGAACAATGTTAGCGAAGTCTTTAGAGGCCTTAGAACCATCTCAGGCCACAAAGATCTCTCTGCCCATGGGGGATGTGAGGTGGGGAAATTAACTGTATCAACTTCTTTAACAGGTTTGATTAATCCAGGATGCATTCTTCAACATCGGCTGCAGATTCACGCACCCCCACTGCTGCTGTTGCACCTCTGACACCTGACATCTCCTCCACACACCCTTACTGCTTAGTGCTCCCCACCCCAACCTCAGGATCCAGTACCCATCCAGCACACAGCTCCAGCTGTCATTCCCTCTCTCACCTGGAGGCTGCTGGGAGAATCATGTTCTTTGATTTCTCCAGTGCCTTCAACACCATCCTTCCCACAATCCTGAGGGACAAGCTAGAGAACACAGGAGTGGACCATCACCTCACAACATGGATACAGGGCTACCTCACTAACTGACCACAGTATGTGAGAACTGGCTGTGTGTCGGACAGGGTCGGACAGGGTCGTCTGCAGTAAGGGGGCCCCACAGGGAATGGGTCTGGCACTGTTCCTCTTGACAATCTACACTGCAGACTTCACTCACAGCTCCATCCAGTGCTTCCTGCAGAAGTTCTCTGATGACTCTGCAATAGTCGGCCTAATCACTAATGGGATGACAAGGAGTAGAGAATTGACCTAAGATGTTGTGGACCAGTGCAAGCCTCAAACCCAGCAGGACTGGTCCGCCCAACCCAGCAGGACTCCCTGTGTAATCAAAAAACAAAGACCTTATGCGGGTTAAAATGCCCCATTTTAAAAACACATTTAGTGTGACAACTGCACTAAATCATAAAAAACCTCTGAATTTGTAGCTGCTTTTACAAACTGCACCACATAGGGGACATCTTACCAAGTTCTCTGTGCAATGTTTCTCCCTTATAATATCACAGTTATGATTTTTGTATTTGTGTGAAGGTATACAAAATGTACCCGGACATTTTTTGAAAGCATTATTTTTTGTTTTCTGTTTTTAAAAAAAGAGACTCTGCGAGTATCGGATTTGTATAATATCCAAATTTACAAAATGTACCATCCAAATTTACAATATCGGTATCGGACATAAATATGTGGTATTGTGCCGACACCTTAAGAGACTTTACAGAAAAACTAAATTAGGTGTCCACAAGGACATTTACAAGAACCATATACTCCAATACAAAGACTGTATAACTCAAACCAAATGCAACTATTACTCTGGTTTAATCTGCTCTAATGAAGGTAATACAAAGTCACTATTCTCCTTGTATAAGAACATTATCCAAACCCCAGTCTCTCTACCACCTCACATGTACTCACCCACCTTCTGTAACTCCGTCATTTTTCTCTGATAAATTCCATTAACATCTTGGTTCACAACACATCTCTAGTATCTCACAACACATCTCTCCTCCACCAACTCATTTCTTTTCCTCCTTCCAACTCCCCACTATTTTTGAAATTTCAGACCTTTTCCGTAAGGCAAAAGTCGTAACTCAATTACGATTAATGAACGATTATTTTATTTATCTATTTATTTTGCCATCATAGTTCACTGTCAAGTTAATTAGTTGGTTTAGGGTTTAAGCTCTCCATGCTCAACATGTCGGTGGAGTACCGTAACATATCGCAGGGTGGTCACGTGACTCCAAATGCAGTAGTGTTTTTAATAGGAAAGTAATCGAAATAATCGACCTGGAAAAATGTGATAGATTATAGGTTCTGAATGTTGATTTCGATTACTTTTTGATTAATCGCCCAACCCTAATGGTGTATTTGAAGTGTGTGTTAAAGAAGTGTGTGTTTGTTGGCTCGTGTGTTGTACTTTGGTTTGTCAGTAAGGCCTCGTCCACACGGACGTTCGAAACTAACGCACTCTGAACGCCACAGGTGTTTTTGTGGAGTTTGGTAGCGACGATTGATCGATGTCAGCAAGGCGTTCAACTGGCGTTAGTCTGACGCCGTTTAACACCAGTCGAACGCCCAATCTGTAGTTTCATGTATTTACCTGTGGAGGCAGTAATTACTCTCAGCCGCTCAGCAAGAGACTCCCAAGCCTTGTTCTTCTTGTAGCCGTCACTATATTCTGCTGAACGCGCAGCCGGCCGAACGCCGGTGCTGAACGCCCGTGTGGACGCTCTGATTTGCTTCAATGAGCAGAAAAACGGGCGGCGTTTAGTAGGCACTCACCTGGCGTCACGAACGCCAGAAAATCACCTGGTTCAGACGTCCGTGTGAACGAGGCCTAAAGATGCAGTAACGCGGCTGCTTACTGTATCAAAATAACCAGCCTACTAAACCAGAACAGTCAGTCCTTAACCCATGTGTCTCTCTTACTGCATTTAGTCTCACTTGGTTTGTTTTGCTCTCAAAACCTGGCGTGAACTGGCTGTCTCACTCTTGGGCTTCCTTGATAGTGCTCCCGGTGACCGTTAGATGTAAAAATCCATAGATAAGCCACACCATTGTATAAGCAGCTGGGTCCAAAATATGTTTTTTGTTTTTTATTTAAAGTAATGCTGCAATTCACAGTTTAAATAAAATTACATTATATAAAACAACTTCTTTGTGTTTGAAGATTTATTTATGCATTTTCAGATACAAATTGCAATATTGTGACATATCGTTATCGAGGTAGAAAACTGCTTCTACCGTGATAGATTTTGGTTATATCGCCCACCCCTAACTGGAACTGTCCCAGCATCCTTCAAATCTCTTTCAAATGTGATATAAATACCCATTTTTAAAACATAGCAAAACTCGTGTACATAATCTTTATTTTTTGTATATATGCGCTCTGCAGTGGGTTGCAAGGATGTACAGAATGACATAGAATATTACTAGACTGATCACAGACAATAAAATATTTTTTGTATTTTTGTCAGTGTCTCATTGTGTTTTCACCAGAAAACCTCATCTACCTGTATTACTTTACATGCCACTCTGGCCCTGCTGGGAACACGGAATGCAGCGTCTCCCTGTCTATCTGCGCTTAAGTGCCAAAAGAGCTGAATCTTCTTAGTGACCTGATCCAAATGATCCGACTCATTAAAAAAAGCCAAAATTCCCATATCTAATCACGTGACAGTGTACTATGAACGGTAGGGTTGGGCCTATCTGCACATTACACTGCACATGTCACTTTTCTTGTACTTTTATTTTAGACAAACACTGGCAACTGAAACTAGTTGCAAAATAATATAGTTGCATTGGCGACCATTTTAGTCTCCATCTGGAGCCCTGACTGCAGAGTGGCTGCCCTGCTTAAGCTGTTGGTCACAGGACTTGTTTGGTCCGTGTCTGGTGACACAATATTGAACCAATTCCAAGTTACAGATGTAGCAAGACCTTTCTTGGGCACAAACACTGCTACAGTGTTTTGTTTGACAGCAGACCAATGACAAGCGAGTACCGAGACCTGTCGTTTCCATAACAACAAGAACAACAAGAAAAATTGGAGATGGTGCCGGTAGATAAACTAAAAAAGTGCTCAGGACTTTTTTAAAGAAAAAAAAAAACAAACGCTTTACTGTGTTTTTTGCAGTCGATGGTGCAGTGATTTGTAGCAGGTCTTCAGACTGACTTTAGTCTAAAATATTCCACCAACCGGAGCTCCTGGACTAAACTGCTGTAAGCACCACACAGTGTCCTTGCCCGTATAATGTCCTGCACCACGCAACTTTCTCTTTCTCAACATTTTTGCCCCACACAGCACTAGGATACTGCTGTGGCTGTTGTTATAGCAACAACAGATGCGTTCGGCTGCTTTTTTCATAGTCTGAAAAAAATTTCTGTTTTCAGTCCAAAAAAATCCTTTCGCTGCATCACTAGTCATAATCAATAGTTTACACACACATGACAGTGTTTACCTGATGGTGTCAGGTGTTAGGGTGCAACAATGGCCTAATTTAAGGTCAGTTTTTGAAAAAGACTAACAATTTTACATTTGAAAATGCACTGTGGACATTACTTAACCAGTATTGTAAGATTGTCACTGTTTTAATGGATTGACCAGCTGAAAGTGAAAGTGACCATTTGACATATGTGAACACACTACTGCACACAGTGTGAACAGCATGAAATTCTAGCTCTGCATTTAAGCGAAGCAGGGGGCAGCCAGGAACACGGCACCCGGGGAGCAGTGTGTGGGATGGTACCTTGCTCAGGGTACCTCAGCAGTGCCTAGCGGTGTTGGGGATCGAACCCGGACTTTCTGGTCGCAGGGCGAATGCCCGAACCACTAGGCCACCAGCTGCAAATGTGTTATGTTTTTTTTTAGAATGTCACCAAATAGATGTTGAGCTTGTGACCAGAACCTGCCAATATCTCCCAGCAGAGTCACACCTGAACCTCCACAGAGAACAACCTGATTTATTGTTTCATTGAGATGGAAT
The DNA here is from genome assembly GCA_037974565.1 of Clupeocharax schoutedeni. Classification (NCBI taxonomy): domain Eukaryota; kingdom Metazoa; phylum Chordata; class Actinopteri; order Characiformes; family Alestidae; genus Clupeocharax; species Clupeocharax schoutedeni. The sequence goes on along the minus strand of JBBPDH010238435.1, from coordinate 5,749 downwards.
GGATTTGCAAAAGCTGTGCTTTTGTTGCCCCTGAAGCAAATGAACTTTTGAGGCACTACAGGGTAAGGCATGACCACAGTAAATTTCTCCCATGTTTACATGATTGCCCCTGCTCTTTTAAAACCTGGAGTGCCCTCAGATCACATTTGTCAAGGAAACATCCACCCATCAAATCAACAGAAGTCGTCCTTGGCTTCAATTGTGAACTTTGCACTTTTTGTTTCTCTACTGAAAAGGATTACTTCCAGCATCTTGGATTTCATCTTAAGAAAAATGAAACTGTCAAATGTGTCTTTAGAGATTGTAATTTTAACACAAATGTGTATGGAACATATGCATCACACAGATCCCGACAACTTGCAGCACATTCTTCAAGTGACTTTAGAGAGCAAATTTTACATATGTATGAAGATCAGTCAAATATAACTGATGGTCTTGCTCAAGCACATTGTCCTGTCTAGAAGCATCTGACTGCTCAGAAGAGTTTCAAACTGAAGAAGTAAAAGATGAAGATATTGACCTGAACTTAAGCCACCTTTTATTAAAATTAGAGAGTATTATAATGTGCCATGCAAATGTGTTACATCTTCAGTGTCAGGTCCTGCCATAAGAAAGACCGTAGACTCATGTTTAAGCAAACATGACTGTATGCTTGATGACCTAATTGTCTCCAATTTAGTAAAAGAGCTGAATGAGTCAAACCCCATAAGCAAAGCTTTAAGAGCTGACGGTCCTCTTGCCACGTCTTACAAATGACAGGAGTTTTTTTAAGAAGAAATTTCCTGTGTTTCAGCCTGTGGAATACATTTTGGACAAGGAAGGTCGTACCTTACAATATGTTCCTATTCTACATTTACGGTCACAGATATTAGGCCTAAAAGACACAGGAAAAAGCTTTCAATTCTTCACAAACATTTCAATTAGGATGCTATGAGTCATTTTGTGATGGAACATATTTTAAAGAAAATATAATTCTGTCGGCTGAAAAAATAACACTTCCCCTCTTCCTCTACATGGATGACTTTGAGGTTTGCAATTCCCATGGGAACGTCTCAGAAAAAGCATAAGATAACTGCAGTACATGGGGTGCTGGCAAATGTTCCACCGCAGTTTCGCACAATGCTTAAGTCAATTTATTTAGCTGTGCTTTGCAAGGCGGTAGATGTAAACAAGTATGGTTATGAGCCAGTGTTTAAAGACATTGTCCTGTTGGAAGAAGAAGGGGTCTTTATTTCTTTGGTTGGACAGAAAATCAAAGGCACAATATTTAGTGTCATAGCTGACAATTTAGGTGCTCATTCAATTGGTGGCTTCTTGAGTCTGCAGGTTTTGTTTGGAAGAGCCGTATGAGTTTCAGGAAAAAGCAGTAAGACCTGGATCCTTCCAAGCAAGAATAAAAAAACAGGAACATGCTTGTCATGTGCAAGCAGTTTTAGAAAGTCCCACTCTGACTCACCGCTTTGGTGTGAAAAGGCAGTGTGCCACCATTATTTAACTAATAAGTTAAAACATTTTCATGTTTTGACAGGGTATCCACCAGACTTGCTTTATGACTTGTTTGAATGAATAGTACATCTGGAGTTGTCTTTGTGCATTAATTTTCTGATAAAGAAAGACCTTATCAGACAGTTAACTTACAAGTGGACTGATAAAGCTGACAGCCCACAGCCTGTCCCACTGAATTCTGCCACCCAAAAAAGTGTAGGTGGTAACGCTCATGAAAATTGGAGCTTATAGCGCCTGCTCCCACTTATTGGGTTTAAAGTGCCAGAGAGTGAACCAGCATGGCATCTTCTGATGTATCTCAAAGACATTATTGAACTAGTGGTTTCTCCATTTCACACAGATGACACCTTGTATACCTTGACATCAAGACATCAGAGCACAGGAATAGGTACTTGCAGCTTTTCCCAGAGGCAAAACTTCTTCCAAAGTACCACTTCCTCAAGCATTATCCACAACTAATCAAGGCATTTGGACCACTTGTTGCTTTGTGGACAATGAGGTTTGAAGCCAAGCAAGTTTTTTTAAGCAAGCCATTCATCATGCTAGTAGTTTTCGCAACATTTTACTGGCTCTTGCTGTTAAACATCAGTTCATGTTGGCTTATCACCTGCACGGCACTAACATACTCAAACCTGCCCTCAGTGTCTGAAATCTGTCCACAGTACCTGTGGATGTCCTCAAAGAAGACGTACAGGAAGCAGTACAGAGAAAGTTTACTGGAAAAACAAGCAGGTGGCCAATACAGTGACAATCTATGATACAAGTTACTCATTAGGAATGATCTTGCCTTATGGATCCACTGGAGGGCTTCCAGACTTTGTTGAACTTAGTCTAATCCTTATTGTGCACAGCCAATCTGTCTTTGTTGTAAAGTGTCTACATTCATGGTACATTGAGCACCTTAGTGCTTTTGAATTGGAATCCAGAAGGCAAATGAAGGTCCTTGAGCAACAGCAATTAACAGAATCCTACCCTCCTGCTGCATACACCATCGGATGAAAGAGGTTTACCACCATGAAGTGTCACATTCCCATCCAAGATTAGGTAGTTCAATGGAATTCAATATACAGACATTTTTTCAGTTGCCTATAATTCCTGTATTTACTGGCAGGTTTAAATCATTTTCATGTTTCCTCAGATCTGACATGTATGGAACTACTTGGATATGTCCCAATAGTCTCCAAAATGTGCACTTTAAATTCATAATGAGTGTAACGGATAATTGAAATTTGATGTAATCTTCTCTGTTGTTAGAATTAGAACTTTGTCAGGTGTGCACACCTTCAAAGAATGCAAGAAACTTCAAAGACATTTATCAAGAAAAAAATGATTTTATGCCAAACTCAAAACAACAAAATACAGGATGCTTTATGTACAGGTTTAATTAGGAGTCATTACAGGTGTTCATTTAAGTTCCCTCTACTTCCCTCTATTTAAGTTCCCTTCTCCCAAATGGTTGAAACCACTTTTATTTTGTATAAACATCCATATTCATTTGCCAACTTGAGGTAAAAACTAATTTACATTTGTTGGACCCAATCCACATACAATCATTTTGGATGTAGCACTCCAAGGAAGGAGTTGACAAGGCAAATTTGGACCATCTGTTATAATTGTATGCAGTAACAAACTATCTCAGGGTATTTAGCTGGGTACTTTTGACAGATGACCAGACAGCAATTAGCAAGCAGTCCTGAATTACCTGATCTAAAAGCTTAATTTTATTGGATGTATTTTTGGCTTTTATAGAAAGTGAATATTATTTAAAAAGACTATTCAAGTTGTAACTTGGCAATTTCCTATGTTGTCACAGTCCTTTATCTGATGTTTTGGTTTTGATTACTTAGACAATGAGAATTCTTAGACAATTCTGTTTTACTGTCTACAGAATCAACATGTCTGCCAGACTTCGTGTCATACTACAAGAAGAAATACGCAAGCTTCCCTTAGCCTCAGGTATTCCGCACACTGTGGAAGAATTGAAGCACATTATACAAGAGACATTTGCTATTGAACAAGATTTTAGTATTCAGTTCCAGAACCAAGATTTTGATCGTCAGTTTTTTACTCTTCTTGAAACAAACCAAATTAAGGACAAGGATACTTTCAAGGTAGTTTTTGCTGCACCAGTGATCTCAATGGCAACCTTGCCATTATAATGTGACTAGAAAATCTTTTGTTTTATTTTTTGCTAAAAAGTGGGCCAGATGTTCAGCTGTAAGTTACTTTTATTTATACTAATTTACTTGTGGGTGGCATAGCTTTGTTGATATGCATGCACACACCCCTGGAGAAGGCAAAGTGATGCTGGTTATTTTTGATTGAACAACTAAATCCATTGCAGCATGGGGACCTCTTAAATGTCACTTTTGGTGATTGCCCTCGTTCTGTTTCTTTCTGTGTTTTTGCATCTCAACTCTTTTGTTTTTCAGATTGAGGAGAAATTCTACAGGATCACACTAAAACCACTACAGTCCACATTCCTGGGAAGTTGGACCAGTACACACCTATATTTAGGAGCCTGTTTAGGAGGAAGGGAGGGGCCTTTGGGAAGAAGCTTAATGTTACCCTTGACATGTTAAATGAGGCATGTACCTAAAACAATAAAACAGTTTTAGGTAGCAGCATTCTAATATCTGTCCTTAAATTGATGTTTTAATCATTATTTTGTCATTTTTTTGGACAACAACATTGACTTCAGGCATGGCTCTTAGACATGGTCCTGCCCTTCATCGTTTATTTATTTATTTTTTTTAAATTTTCATTTGTGTTGTACATAACATAAGTCTGATGAATCTTCTCAATCTGAATTATTTGCGTCCTTCAGTAAGTAGGTTTTATTCTCTTTGGTGTGTTTCACAGGTTTTTGACAATGATGATGCTACAGCCATCCAAGAGGCCCTTGCTACATTTGTCCTTAACATCTTTGTTGTCAGCAAGTCTGGGGATGAAGGTTTCTGTAAGCAAGCTGGAATAGTCATTGAGGGAACAGAGGTCTTTTTTGGTATTCCCGATGTGGCGCATGCTTGCGCCTACCTAATGGGACTTATTTATGCCATGGAACTAAGCTACCCTAAAACTCTAAAATATACCTTTGTGGTTTTTCAGAAGGTTTTCTTAGAGCTGGAGGAATGTCCTCCAAGGCACATGATCTCATGGTAACGCTACATGTGTAACATTTGACCTTTTTACATTTTGCAAGTGGTTCTGAAGTACAGTTATTTTTGCACTTTATAAAGATTACCCCTCTTTTCTTTGGAAAAAAAAGTATTTTGTCAGCACATTTGGGATTTGTTGCTTATATTTTGATGTATTTGCTTACTTTATAAAATGGTGAATGGGTTTTGTGGACAGGCATTGGTATTCTGCTCCATCCCATGTTAGTATGTAAGATAGTATTTTGTTATTTGTTCTTAATATATCTGGTCTTGCACATTTTTGTTTACTTGTGTAAAACTTCAATTTATATTTCTTATGGACCTATGTGAAATAATGGCCATACTGGGTTGAACTGACCTACTATAAGAAAATAAGATACATTTCAGTTTTTTAATAAAATTTATATTTTTAATGGATGATTGTCTACATTCTTGCCTGAACGGACAAGCCCATTTTGTCAATTTATGTATTCCAAGGATTCAAGTAGCAGCAGTTTAGGGCACCCACAATGTATTGGCTGAATTTTAAAAACTCATAATTTTGTATTTTCAGTACAAGAGAAACTATGTTATTAACTTGAAAGCAAGAGTGAATGTAACTTTAAAATGACACCCTCAACAATAAAAAAAGATCACATGTTCAAAGCACTGATGAGCAAAATGCTAAAATTAACTTTACTTCCAAATTCCAAATTTTAGCTCACATAAAATAAGTAGTTTATACAACGACTAGTCTTGTTTGATGTACTTAAAGTTCTTGCAACTTTTTGCATCACAATTCGAAAACTGATCCGATCCGTGACTTAAAACCATGATCCGATCCGAACCGTGATTTTTTGCATGTTGCATAACATTGTTGCATAATGTTGCATAACATTATAAATTACAGAAATATAATTGTTAATGTAATTAAATACTGAATAATTTTAAGTACAAAGAGAAAAATGTGAACAATTGTTTTTTATTATTATTTTGTCCTGTATTTGGTTATTGAGCAGCAATAAATAATAGGGATGAGCGAGTACAGCATTATCTGTATCTGTATCTGTATCCGTTAATCATATGAATTATCTGTATCCGTATCT
>JBBPDH010238427.1:0-11809 GCA_037974565.1 Clupeocharax schoutedeni | reverse complement strand
TCTTCTCTCTCTCTCTCTCTCCTCTTTCCGCGCGCAATAGGGAGAGAGTGGGGGTGATACACACACACACACACACACACACACACACACACACACACACACACACACATTCAGATACACACATGCACATATATACACACACAGAGAAACACACATTCACTTAAATACGCACACACACACACACACACACACACACACACACACACACAAATGCACATAGGCATACACAGATGCGCACCGCAGATACACACGCCCTTACTTACACGCGTACTCACAGATACAGAAACACACTCACAGATAATTGATCAAATGCAGATAGAAATTAAACAAAATAAAAAAATAAAAGAATGAAAAAAGAACCATTTTGCCGGAAAGATTATTCGCGATAATAGATTTTTTTTTAAATCAGTATAATATTTTTTATTTATTCTGTGGTAAAGAAAGAAGAGTTTTACAGGAGAACGAGAAAATCTCTTGTTCATTCAGGCACGCGGAGGAAGAACGGCTGAAGAGAATACGATCTGCACACGAGAATAAAATCCTCAGATAAACTACAGCGCGTTCCTTTAACTGCAACGGTCCGTAAAAAATAATATTTACACAAATTTCATAACTTCCTCTCAGCGGTGTATTATTTAAAAGTGCTTGTTTTAGTGCTTTATGGTACAGATTGGTACAAATTTGGTTGATACAAAACGACCAAGTCGCCTGTTTAAAACTATTAAAATATGATGATAATGATTGTTATATAATAATATTAATATTAATAATAATAATAATAATAATAATGGTTCATATTATTATTATTATTATTATTATTATGCTGTTTCTGTTTATTAATTATTTTTCTTTCCGTTTGTTTTCTTCTTTTTCTACTACTTACTGCTATTGTTATAATAATAATAATAATAATAATAATAATAATAATAATAATGAAGTGATGAATTGATGGTGATTAAGATGATCATGATAGTTAATTAAAATTCCGTCTGTTTCATTAATTTACTCTGATGGTACCAATGTATTTATTTACACGGGTAAATAATAGAGTGTTTGGATACTCCTCCAGTGTAAATCTGTTCTGTTCTAGTGCTTGCGGCAGGGAACGGGTTAAACTAAGCCCGCAGTTTAATCAGAGACTTTAAAGTGTGTTTTCATTCATTCATTCCTCCCCCTTTCACCTGTTTCACATGGGCTCTGAGCGTGGTGTGTGAAATAAAAACACACCGACTGTGTTTCAGATCTAAAAAAAATTCTAATTAAATATTCACAGCTGAAGTTCGATTATTTCCCCTCGCGATCCAGATTCAGAAATCAAACCGTAAAACGGTAAAATTAAAAGCCTAAAATAAAAGCACAAACATTACTATTACTATTACTACCACTATTATTATTATTATTATTATTATTATTATTATTATTGTTGTTGTTGTTGTTGGACGTGTTTTTTGCGGTTATTGTTATTTTGTTGTTTGTGTTATTGTTTACAATCACTGTTATTACTATTGTTATTATCATTGTTATTATTCTTATTGTATTGTTCTTATTCTTCTCGTTATTTTACTGTTATCTCACAGTATTACCAGTACTACAAAGCTACTAGTGGTACTAGTAATAACAACAACAATAGTAATAATAAGAAAAATAACAACCATAATAATAACAACAACAACAACAACAACAACAACAACAACAACAATAATAATAATAATAATAATAATAATAATAATAATAGGCCTAAAAATAATAATACGCCCGTGTATTGTGTTTACTCTGAGTGTGGTCTCTGATTAATTTCTGTCTATGTTAATGTTTGTTTCGGGTCACAGACTCGATCAGCAGATCATTTCAGCGCTCCGCGTTTCTCGGGGTCGCGGGCTTGAAATAACGGCCTCCCCCCGGGCCCTAGATGGTCAACATTTCTTCACAAAATTAGCTCTGGACAGCATAGGGTTTGATAGCGTTGCACACCATGCATATACGGTGTGTGTCCAAACGTATCCAAACATCCCTATTTATTAGTTAATAATTTGGCTGTGGAATAAATCTCTCCAGAACCTTTGGGATGAGTTGGAGTTGGGTTCGTGGTTCAGAACATCATTTGACATCACTTGAGGCTGATCAGTGTTCAAACATGTACTGTGTTAAATAAACCACTGTTTGTGTTAATAAATTACTTAAACTTGTTGTATTTATATCCACATACTGACCACAACATTTTGTTTATACAAAAAAGTATATTTAGTACAGAATATTTTATTTTGACTTTGTTTAGTCCACATCTTGTTATTGTGTCTCTGTGTCTGTGCAGTTGTTCCATAAGCAATTTCCTCTGAGATCAAGTTTTTTATTCTGATTGTAATGTAAAGGCATCCCAGAACTGTGGGAACTTCGAAGACATGTAGACTTTAAACAACGTATATTAAATTACAATTTAAAAAGCGAGGGGAAAAGAGACAGAAAGAAGGATATAATTTCTTTCATTTGTTCTGAGAGTCTTGCATTTATTAGTGTTTTATTAACCCTTCAGATCCAAAAAGGCCCCCAGGGCTTAAACCTGCACGTAATACTGACCTCAGATCTACCTAGAAATCACATCAAGCCTTTATTGACAGTCCTTATTTACTGCACTGTAGCAGAGCTTTCATTGGCAGCTAAAAAAACATGGTTCTTTCATAGCAACTAGTAAAAAAAAAACACAATCAACCCATTGGTTCTTTCAAAGCAACTGTTGGTGTGGACAAGTGCTTTAGAAGACTGGCAACAATCTGATTCTACAAATTATAGCACAGGCGTTTATTAATAAACAAAAATGTTGTTGTAGTCAGTAAACAAGGTATTTCTCAATGCAAAGAACTCTCTGTAAACTCAAACTGGGATATTTTTGTGATCTTCCCAAAATCTTCCCAAGTATACCACCAGTCACAAGGTTCTGCACACCACGTTTTCACCACGTATCCATAAACAGCAGATTTTTATTCTTTTTAAATGCTAGAAAGTTGTTGAGTGAACAACTATAAATGAGAAAATAAATAAACGAAACAGGTTTCCTACATAAGATGAAAGAATCTGTAAGAGTGCATGTCTGACATCATATTAACTGGTTGTGTGGTGATGCAGAGTCAAATTCTAGACTGGCCTTTAACTTTAAAAGCACTTCTTAACTGTTTCATCACTTTATGGTTCCTTAAATATCTAGCAGTTCTTTGATGATTCACTTTATATTAGGTGGCTTTTTATAGGTGCAACATTTCCTAGCTAATAAAGGAACACAAATGGTGAACGTAAATGTATGTGTTAGCAAAGAACAACACAGGTCATATTAAGTAACATGTAAATGTAGAAAATCCGTGTGCAAAAACTTTTTGACCGGTAGCATAACAACAGTAGCTATGAAGAAATACATTTGTGGGCGGAGCATAGAAATAGCAATTTAAAGTCATTCTAAAAATGCTCACTCTTTAAAATTATTGTTTAAATGATATAATCTAACGAAATCCCTCAACTAACCTGCATATTAACTAAATTACATCCTTTAACCATGACATGTGTACAGTGAGATATGTACATTAAATACTGTACTAAGAGAACATTTAAGAAAAAAACAAACATCAAATTCTAGTTTACTAAGCTTAGATAAATTATTAATAACCAGAGGCAACATATAAAACTATGAATTAATACTTGAAAGCAGTAATATGCATGAACCACATGTACCCGAAGCGTGTTAACCATTTCTAAGCAAGTACTTAAAGAATACTGACTCACTGAATAAGATTTACCCAAGTCACACAACTAATGTTTTAATTTAAAATCTGACAATATTAGCAGCCCAAGAAAGCACATTGGTGTGCAGTGATGGTCACAATGTGAACAGAAAAAGTTGTACTCATAGCAGCTTTCAATAGCTTTAAAGATCTGTTCTAACTTCACCACCAAAAAAATAAATAAATAAAGTAATTAGGATCATGAAAATGGCAGCAAGTGCCGTAACTATATATTTTCCCTCCATATTGCTCACAGCACCCATGATTTATTATTGTGTATAACCTCTAGGCATATCAAAATAAATGCAAGATTATCTATTAAAGAGCAACATGTTACTCGGGTTGAGAGAGAGTATAGCCAGGCAGATGAACTGCAGCGGGTGGAGACACACTGAGCAGGCTTACATAGAGACCAAACCCACTTAAAGCCTCCGTATGAAAAAATAAACTTCACGTTAGGTCAACAAAGAGAAGTCGTATTAACAAACCACCACAACGACATGGAGAACATAAGAATGAGTCCAAAGGGTTCAAATTCAGTTTTGTTTTATTTTTCTGAGGATAATATAAGCTATCAAAATGCTGCCGTAGGTATAGATTAAAGAGAGGGACAAAGTCGTGAAGAGCCTGGCGATGTCTTGGGTTCTGATAACAGAAATGAAGCCCTTTTTAAATAGCGGGTGTTGCTACAAGGCAAGTTGTAATGACATATCGACAGTTAAACAACTACTGCAGCTATGAAGCTGTTGTGCTCTATTTTGTGCTCTGTCTATACAAAATACCCATATTGTCGAAATGGAGAAAGGTGAAAAAAAAAAAAAAAAAAAAAAAAGTCCTCACATTTCACCTCAATACAATTATAAATCATTACTTTTCATCCGCACAATACGAAATGCTACAACACATCTGCAGGCAATTCCAAATTTACATTACAAGGTAGAGGAGGTTAGGAGTTAGGGAAAAAGAAACAATAGGCTCTCTGATTGGATGGGGTTCTTTCAGTGTGAATATCTGGGGAGTACAAGTGGATGTGTTTTTGGACACTGAAAAAAGTACAAAATCTACAAACCCATCATAAAATAAAAAAAAGAATAACATTCTGTGAAAGATTAAAAGAAAATAAAAATAACACTGGAGAGATGTGTTACAAACTGAGCAGACATCAGTTATACAAGCGTCTTTGTGTCGAGGGGAAGAGAGTTCCTCAATTGAAACAGTATACAGACTTATTTTCAACTCAAAGGCTCAACTTCTCTCCTTCTCTCTCTCCAGCCCAGATAGTGGCCAGAAACATAAGCATGTTTCATACAAGTCCACAGCAGGCTGCGTAGGTCCACTAGAGCAGGTCATCTCCTGTACCTGCGGAACGGCTTGTTATACGGCTGAGATCTTTTGTCCTTCTTCTCTGGAGGTTTGTTGTAAAGATAGGCTGAAGGTCCAGAGTATTCTTCATCTGCATTCTCCTCCATCATCTGTAGCTTTGCTTCGATTGCTCTGATCTTTGCACTTACACTGAGAGAGAGAGAGAGAGAGAGAGAGAGCATGCAAGCAAAGGGGGGCCAGAGAGAGAAGGTGAGCGAGGGGAAAGAGAGAGAGAGGGAGAGCGAGTGAAGGAGAGCAAGGGGGTGGAAGAGAGAGAGTGAAGGAGTGCCAAAGGTGAGAGAGAGAGAGCGAGAGAAGAAAAGCGAGGGGTGAGAGAGTGAATGAGAGTGAGGGGTTAGAGAAAGAAAGTGATGGAGAGCAAGGGGTGAGAGAGAGAGTGTGTGTGTGAAGGAATGCGAGGGGTGAGAACGAGAGAGAATGTGAAGGAGAGCAAGAGGTGATAGAGAGAAAGTGAGGGATGAATGAAAGAGAGAGCAATGGGGGAAGGAAAGAAATAAAGAGAGACACACAGAGGAAGAGAAAGGGTCACAAGAAGAGACAGCAAAAAAAAGAAGAATGATAGAGAGGCAAGAGAGAAAAGAGAGACATACGAGACAGAGGACAGATCAAAGAAAAGAAGAGAAAAAGAAGAGAAAATAACGAGGGACCATTGGACAGACATGTAGGGAGAGGGAGAATGAATTTGCAAGAGGAAAAAGAAATAGGGTAAGCAAAGGAAAAAGAAAAAAAGGTAGAGAAAGGGGGGGGGGGTGGAAGAAGGGAGAGGGACACAGGCAGGGGTGTGAGAGAGAAAATCTCCAAAGGAATATAGAGATATGAGAAATCAGCATTAGACAGGTAGGGAGACGAAAGAAGAAGAGGGGAAAATTTAAAAGGGAGAGTGAGAAAAAGGGGAGAGCGACAAAAAAGGAGAAAAAAGCAAGAGAAACAGACAGGGGAGGGAAAGTGAGTGGCATAGAGAAAAACATTTTATTTCAGTCTGTAAAGACACTTGTGACTGATGGAGTTGGGAGAAAGGAAACCCAAACAAACAAAACTCCACCACTTTGCCATTCAGTCACCCTTTGCTTAAAGAAATATCTGTCGCTGATGCAGCACTAGTGGCCTGGTACTGAAGCACAGTGGGGAGGTTTGTTTTCTACTGGAATGTCTGCATGAGAGGGACATTCAGAATAAAGAGAAAACAAAAACTATGCATAAACAGCAGCACTGGCTAAAACAAAAAAAAAAGCAGCTTCACAAACCTAAGCGATGTTGGCAACTCTTCTGCCTCGCTGGATGAAGGCTCCAAGCTGGCAGGCAGGTTCTTGTCTCCTCTGTAAGGTTCAAACCTCTGCAAGAGAACACACAGACACACACATGCACACACACAGATGCACAGGTACACACACACACACACACACACACCCAGACCAGAGAGACAAAAGACACAGGAAAGACACTAGTGAGACACATACTGGTGGAGAGCTTGCACACACTGAGGACTGTTTGTGGAGAATGAACCCGCAGATGGGACAGAAACTCATGGGAGTCGTGGCATATTGGTCAAATCCATGCTCTGAGGCATTATGGGAGAAGTTGAACTGCACAGCAATGGGCCACGTGTTCATTCTTCTCAAAACTGCCCCACTTTTTTTTTCTTATGCCCAAAAGTGTGGTCACCCCTCAGCATATCCTGTGAACCTGTAGAGAATAGAATAAGAAAGCACAATTAACCCGTTGTCTCAAGAATGAAAGCATGAAAGAAAGTCAACACCAGTCATTAAGAAATAAAACGAGACAACACACAAAACCACACCAAACCAAGTTCCTTCCCATCACAATAACTTGTTCAATTTCTGCAAACAATGAGGAACCAAATTCCACTGAAAACCCAAGATAGAAAATCTCACTGGTTAAAATCAACATGAATCAGAAATGCCTCAATACATTTCCTTCCTTATCGTGACATAGTTAAGACTAATGCACAGGTTCAGAGAGGTGTTTGGAACTAGCTGTCCATTTTTGCTCCAACAAGCAAAGGTGAAATTATTATTACTGATTGTGTGTAATTGTGAAAAAAACAATGACTGCCCATAGTGTTTGACTACACTGTGAAGTTCTGTTGTTTTTTTGAGCTCTTATACGTTGTCAAGACACTTTTTTTTTTTGGCCAACTGATTACCAACTGGAAAATGTGTTCAAAAGATTTTTTTAATAGAAACTCTTTACTGGCCACTCTTGGTCATGCATTTCTGGAAATACTGTTACAGTTCATTTAAGTGAACAGCTAAATAAGGCAAAACAGACACGTATTAGGCTTTAGAACTGATTGTTGTCCTAATTTTTGCCTCACAAACATACCAAAACAGAAGATATGAATCCTGATTAGTTAATGAACCCAAGCCGTTATTATTCATTCAAGACTAAAAACTTAGCAAAGACTAAATACTAGCAGAAATCAAATCTATGCTCAGTGTTAATACATGATAATACATGTTGTGCATTCTACTACTGGGCACAACATTTTTTGGCAAGTGTGAAGGTAATTTGCTTCAGTCAGCGACTAGTTATAAAACTGATGACCTGAGGCAGGTTTATCCTTATAAAATACAAAGCAGGAATCTTAAAACAGTAATCTCTGATGTGGCAGTATAAACAGTCTTGTATGGTCACTCCCTCTGCATTTCTGTATGGGTGTTTTGAGCTCAGACAGCATGCTGATTGCCACTAATGTCAGTGGAGAAATGATGAGACCGTTCCACAGCCAATAATAAAAACTGAAAGGGTGTGGTAACTTGGTAACACCTGCTAAAGCACTTTCAAGCAGTGCGGCAGTGCACTCTCCAACAGAGAGCGGGAAGGTGCTCCTGTTTGTTGTTGTCAACAAGTCTGCACTGTTAACCTTGACCCCGGGCTGGTGTTACATTCCCCTCAGACAGTGAGGGGAAAAAAAGGGGGGGGGCATAATAGGGCGTGATTCTAAACCATACAGGATTTCCTCTTTGAGCAGCAGCTGCCTATTGTTAGTGGCCTGGCTCTCTAGAGTGGTCCCACTCCATGTGCAGCACGGCCATCCTCAATACTTTACCAATCAGCTACTTCTGTTCATATGAGAGGCATCTGTCCAGCTCTAACTGACTCCACTGCAGCTTCTGTTTTGCTTCTGGCCTATCATGCACACTGAGTCCACTCCAGTTGCAAACTGCATGCCTAAACAATCACATACTTGTCTCAAAACACACTGAAGTGTTCAGTAATCTATTTGTTAAATCCATTTTTATAGACAGTGTATCATACAGTGTAGGAAACCACATCAGCATGCGTGTTTGTGAGTCCTCAACAGGGGAGCACAGTATGTATCAAGCATGTAAGGATTTATAATGTATTTTGCACACTGGGGAAATTTTTGGGACTTGGGGAAAATCGCACAAACATGATTTAAGTATCACCTTGAACAGCGTGAACAACATTCTATTATTACTTGTGCTTCAGTGAGTTTGGGAAAGACTTACCTTTACCTGTGCATGGGCCCAACGCACCACTAGCTTCTTTGATAATGCCAGCTTTCCATTTAGACACTGTATGGCACGCTCAGCCTCCTGAGGAACAGAGGAAAAAAATTATCCCTGCTAAGGAGAGTGCTGACAAAACCATGACATTTTCATATATATGTAAAGATTTTTGATGTAATTAGTCTGTTGGTGGCTCATAGTTTTTTACAACTACACCCTACTACATTACTACATCGTAGTTGAGCAGGAGAATAGACTGCAATAGTTTATAATAAAATATGTACTCATTCTTAGCCAGAACTGAATTCTCAGGCTATATTCAAAGGATAATACATTTTTCTTTCCTGGATATTTAGTCAATTCTGAATTGCCACAAAATAAGTTAAACTGAGGTTTAATTAGAAATTGTGATGCACTGAATCTTTCTCTATTGATTTGCATAGACATGAAATTACCTTCTACTTCGTGTACCTAGGGTTAAATTACACATGATGCACTGAATCCTTGTCTAAAGAAGTGTCAGCTGCATAGTCATGAAGCCTCCCTTTTACGGTATCTAGGGTATTTACACACCAACAGCTAAAAATGAATACACCTATTAGTATTTCATGTCAAAATATTTCTTCAAATTCCTCCAGAAGTCACCCTAACAAAAGAGAAAACTTATATTATGCACATTAACCACACTTTGTTAGTAAATTTGCACAGTCATTGCAGGCCATGCTTCCTTACTGGCTGCAGATTTAAGAAGTTGGCCAAATGTATTATTGTCAAATCATTCCCATAAGTGTTGTTGGGCAAAAACACAAACAGTTCTTAACAGACATTTGAGAAGGAACTTGCGCTGAACCTCTTTGGTGTGAAAGTTGACGAAGCAGTATCCCCTGGGCTGGCCTTCCAGCGGTCCTGACTTGTGAAATAAAAAGTCAAACTGCTTTACTTTTCCAAACTTCTCCAGGAGTTTCACTAGGTGATATCTGCAACAACAACAAAAAACATTTATGTAATTAAACAACAACTAAAGCATGGACAGAAAAGCATAATGGAAGTATTTCCAGAGAAAAAATGCTCATGAATGACACACACATGAAATCTACTGGCTCTAATTAACAATCACACCCCCACACAACATAATTACTTTAATAAAAGATTTATGAGCATCTTCACATCAAAGAAGCAATAAAAGTGGAGGACTTGCTGCATGACGGCATGACACCGAAATGGGTTTGATTAGAATGACAGGTCACTTTGCACCTTTTTAGCTGCAGTAAATCTTTTATTCACACAATACAGAGGATACAGCGCGAGGACAATGAAAGTATAAAAAAGAGGAAGTCTGAATTCCCCACAGAGCTCTATTCCAAACAAACATCTACAACTGTGAACAGATTCAAAACCCAACTGTCGCCCAACACATTAACAGCCAATCGGACATGAGCGGCATCTTATAATGCCCGCCTCTATTCCATCCTTAATGTGAACGAGGGCCACAGATTATGGTCACTTCACAATCCTTAAAGCCATTAACTCAAGGAACGACTTATCCATGCCGACTCTGTGAGCTGCACGCTGCCTGAGGATGTGTGACTGTTTTAATACAGAGCCAAGACAAAAGAGAGAACAAACAGACTGCAACTGACAGTCCACACCCAAATCACAATCTACTCCAATATTAATACATTTTACAATCAAATAATACTACCAGTTCAAATTAATTAAGCACAGACAAAAACATTCATACAGTGAAAGTAAATGTTCACATGTAATTGGGTATTAAAAATGTCCAATGTACAAAAGTGCAGAAAAGAAAAATAAGAATACATGAATCATATAAAATAAATATATGAATAATATTTTATTATTTAATGTTTTCCTTGGTAAAATCATGTCTAAATCAGAGTTCATACTTTCCCTCCAGAGATGTGCCACCTCATCAGAATTAAACATCACATGTTTTAATCCCAAAAATAACACTTGTTTAATAAGTAGGCTGGTCACAAACTAATGCATTTCTCTTTCAAAGAGAAACAACAAGTCAGGGCCTGTATTCATAATGCCTCTCAGAATAATTTCAGCTCCTGTCAGTATGGCCATTGTGAATTAAAAAGGAACATGATCGTAGATTAGAACTGAACAGCTTTATAACTAAGGTCACTTGAAATGTCCAAATGCAGGGGACACATGATAAACGGTTCAAAACGACATGCCCAGCATTGACAGGCAGTGTGGCATGCACTCTGCATGCAGGAGGACAACTTCTGGCTTTCATATAGGCAAATGGAAGCGTTCCTTGCTCACATAATACTCATCCTTTCCATTTAATATAGCTGAACTGAGTGGGCAAACCTGAAAAGAGGGTGATTTCTTCATCTGTAACGCATCAATCATGTTTGCTGCTTGCCTTACAATTCTGACCATGGATTGCCAAGAAACCAGAAACAAACCATCCTTGGCCTTGCACTGATCTCCAGGCACCTGGGTGATTCATGATGAGATGTGTTAGGAAAACACATGCATCAACATGTATTAACTAAACTGTATTACAGCTCACACCAGTGAAATTAAATGATACCACTTCAGAGATTAGATTACTGCATGCGAACGCAAGGCATTTGAAAAAGCACACCATTATCTGTCAACCCATAACTTCTTTGCATAATATCTTTGCATAACAAGATATTTATGTTGTAACTTAATTGTTTTAATTTTAAAATTGACACCTGCAGCTGGAGTAGACTCACTCAGCTTGAGCCAAGGAGATGACTTGGACGGCTTTATTGTTTTGGGCTGGTTTGGGGTTATTTTTAATCCTGGAAAGGCAGTAGTTGAGGCAGGACTGAGGGTCCTGGCTGCTGTCTTAATGTCTTCCCCTTCTCTCCCTGGAGCTTTCTCTCCGAGGAGCATTTTGCACTTTCCCAGACTCCACCCACTCAGGCACTGCTCACATGGTTTTCCTGGCGGAGACTGAGGAATTGATAGGGGCCTGGTACAAGTGGACAACCCGTGGCTTTGACCACAACGTATTCCTCCAGGGGGCCATAAAATGTACAGCCAGGAGGAAAAGTAAATTGACTGGCCAGCGATGTCTTTGCTTTACTTTAACCAGATACTCCTTTGTTGTGCAATTTCTAACTGGGTTTAAATCAGGATGTATATTATGGTGTT
>JBBPDH010238340.1:0-11815 GCA_037974565.1 Clupeocharax schoutedeni | reverse complement strand
AATTAGCATATCTTCTAAATATTTAGAGCTCATCATTTAGAGGTCAAAAATCCCACATTTAGAGTTGCCATTTGTAAAAGTGCTAGATTTAAATCCCACATTTAGAGTGCAACATTTAGATTTAAGATTTAACATTTAGATTTAAGATTTAACATATAGATATATATTTAATATTTAGATTTAACATTTAACATTTAGATATATATTTAATATTTAGATTTAAGAATTAACATTTAGATATATATTTAACATTTAGATTTAGATTGAACATTTAGATATATATTTAACATTTAATTTTAACATGTACCAAAATGTAACACTGATTTTTTTTTACACATTTAGCTGTAAATGTGTGACAATTGTGCTAAATTATGAAAAAATGACACCTCTAAATTTGTTTAAACTAATGTAACATTTAAATTCTGGATATTGTGTGTGAAACTAACCGTGATTATACAGTAACTGATACATGACTATCATAATATAAATAAATAACAAAAACAAACTCATAGTAATAATAGTAATAAGTATACAATCAGGACGTGTTCAGATCTTTTTGTGTGTTGGTAGGTGTGATGGTCGAGGGGTGTGGAGTTACTCACTGTTCTGCAGGCAGTGACACACAGTGGCAATTTTTCAAAGCAAAAGAAAAAGTGCATCTCTCTGGGCAACCCATATCACTTTGCTCTTGGGTCCTGATATCAGTATGTTCTCTGCGTCCCAACAGATCCGTTTCCCTTACACTGAAGTGTGAGCAGTGTGAACTATCATCACATTGTTGAGTAAATTAAAACTTGTATATGTTGTGTGACATGTTGCTGGAATGATCTTTGCTTGTCAGGGAGATTATGGTCCAGAGTGGAGTTGAGGTAGACTTGAAGACACGCCCATCAGTAAAATGATTGGTTCACACCTGCAACTCCATATCCTGGGGCAACCATTTCTGGAAACTAAGGCAAGCAAAGTTGAGCTGCATGGAGGCCTACACCACCACCTTCTGCACTGTTGGTAAGCAGCTGTCTAACGTGAGTGTGTGTGAGCATGAGTTTATAAGAGCCTGTGTTAAATTGTTGAAGTTTAGCGTGCCCTGTACATTAGGGCTGATAATGGTGAGCATAATTGCTCCTGGTTAATTGTAGTTCAGGACAGTTGTGAGAAATCCTGAATAAAAGTAATGATTTTGATAGCATTTTTTCTTTTTTCTGTTCCAACTTATAAGATACCAGAAAAAATACTGTTACGATCGTAAATCGTAAACAAACATCATGACGTATTGTGATAGATTTTTGATGTATCGTTCAGCCCTATTGTATATAGTGCGAAAGTGGAAGAACAATTAATAAAAGTGAGTTCGGCAACAATCAGTACTCAAAGCTTTCAGTTGATTACATTTTCAATTTGCTTTTAACTTGACAGAAAAGTAACAGTGAAATTGAAATGTTGCTTGGGAACTTTCAGTAAGGCAAGGTGTCCTTTTTTAATGAGCAGCGTTTCAGTCAGTGCATACATTTGTGTTCGGGTGTGTTTGACAGGTTTTCAGGACCTGCCAGTGCTGCTGTTGAGGAAGCTTATGTTGGGAAAGGGTTTTTTCAAGCAGAATAAGACACTTTTACAGCACTGCATTGCCAGCAAATGTGAAGAGGAGCTGCTCACAGGGGACAAAGAGCAGCTAAGCACTGCTCCTCTGGAAGAGACAATAGGTAAGAACTTAAATCAGCCCTTTCAGGAGTGTATTATTACTAATTCATGCAAATTTAACCAACCCTTGCAGTATTTGGAATGTTGCCCTATCAGTGCATTAATTCTGCATTAAATGTGAATTGTGCTCCAGACTGGCTCAGCGTTGGCTATATCATTTCTCCATTTACTATAAAATATTAGCTCCCCATTGACAAAGAAAACAAGCAAAATCTAAGATTTTAGCATCAGGCACTTCAAGAGGCTGGTGGAACTTTTTAATGTCAGAAAAAGAGTTCTAAAAGCACAATATGAACATGCTCGATATGTGGTCAGTTTTTCATTCAGATCCCTTAGATGTAGCCTGTTGGACCGCAGGGATAAGAAATGCTGCATCTCTACATTGTGTTATATGATTCTTATCCCTTCAGCATATTATCAGCTATCTGAGCATCACATTTACTTTTAGATTACACAAATATTGGTCATATGCATGAATTGTGTCTATGGAGGTGCTGCTTATGGCAGGGTTTTCAAGTGAAATCAGTAGATCATAAGGAAGATATGAGAAAAGAGAAGGAAAAAGTAGCGAAACACACGAGAGACATTGCATTTCATGAGCAGTGGATACTGAAGAACAGAGAGACTTACTGCCTATTACACCGGGCCACTTTTCTCACCATCACACTGCTCAGTACTCCACTCCTGCATAACTGCATGCAAAGATTTTTTTTTCACACGTTTACTCAGGAACTGTTGTCAGGAGTGGTCACTGTTTGGTGGGTAGGGTGTAAACCAATATGGTCGAAGGGGGCTTAATGATATACACAATTGATTATTACTGTATTTTCCAAGCCTGGTCCTGGACCCCACTTGCTCTTGACATTTTAGAGTTTTCCACACTCTGAACACACCTAATCCACCTAATCAACTAATTAACAAGACTTTTCTGGGTTGAAGTGGCCTTTAAAGAGCAAGGAAAACACTAAAATGTGAAAGGCAGATGGGTCTCCAGGACCGAGACTGGGAACCACTGGCGTCCTGAATGAAAATTCTCCATTGGAAGTAAAATATAGTCCTTGACTTAATCCCTGTTGTTTTTTCCCGTATTGCTGTTTTAAATCCTGTTTCTTATCTTCAGTCTTCATACACTCTTAAACTCCCGCGGTCCATCGGCAACACAACATGTTAAAATAATGACCAACAATAGTTTGTTAAACCGTCCACCTCATAAATCTGGAGTCCACATTTCAGGAGTCCGTACTTTAAGAAAAACAAGAGTCCGCTGGAGCCATGTCATCAACATCAGACCAAAATGAGATTGTTATGTAAGTAGGCTGATAATTGAAAGGTCAAAAGGGGTAGAAATGTTATCCTGCGGGCTCTCGGTTCCAAAGGCCAGACATGCTGGTGTAGACTGGATCTTATTTGGAGAGCAAATTTCCAAAACTCACTCAGTCCAAAAGCTTTTTTTTTTTTGGAAAATTGCATTTTATTTGTTTTACCTACTGGAAATAAATTCTTAAAGGAAATAATTTTTTTAATTGAAATTTTACAGTTACTTGTCATTTTTCAATGCCTGTTTATAAAGTGCAACTCCTGCACATTTCAGTTTGGGCAAATTTGTTTAAAAAAACATAATGAAAAGTATTGTTAAGTAAATCGATATTCAGTGTCACAAAATGATGTAAAAGTTTAATATTTATATCCTACTACATGACACAGAATAGAGTCGACAGCTAACTGCATTCTAATTGTAGACATACTGGGTAAGTAAGTAGCACTGGCGACTGTGAGAGTGGACTGAGTGAGTTTTGGAAATTCACCTAATCTTGTACCGTGTATTATACAAGGACTGAGTGAGTTTTGTCAGTTATACTATTGCACGTAAAGAGGTCATGTAAAAATGTGCCAATAGTAGTGTTACCTAAAAAATCACAAAAAATGGACTGAGTGAGTTTTGGAAATTTGCTCTTCATTCGTGAAGAACCTGAACGACAGTCTGGAGGATGAGGACGTCTCTCCATTTGGAACCATCACCAGTGCAGATGCTTTGGAAATAGTATGAAGACATACAGTGAATGTCTTAGTGGATAAGATGAGAGTGCGGTAAAAAAGACTTCAGTAACTCTGGTGTGTTTATATCTAGGGCTCCAGGCTCTTCAGTTCAGGGAAGCCATTCGGAAACGTGTGAAAAGTGTTGCTGTTCCTGCCGCTTAATGGAGGGCAGGGAGTTTCACTGATGTGCCTGAAAGCTCACACTGCAGTTTGGTTTACACTCGATTGGATCTTCTCTTTCAGATATGATTCCTTGCAGCCCAGCTACAAGCCAGAAAAGAAATAACAAACAAAATCAAGTAAAATGCTGAAAAATTTAATGTTTGTTTTCAGATCTGTAGGTAGCAAATCCTAGGCCTTGATTATAAACAGGGAAAGGATAGAAAAGGACTGAAGGGATAGTAGAATAAATATTTTCTGATTCAATGCCGCAACAGATCCAGCCTGAAATAGCACACAGTGTGTGCCGTCATGTTGTTACCCGGGTAGTTATTCCTGTGCAGAATTTTGCTAAAGTGCTTCTTATAAATATCTTATTTTTAAGCTTAGCAGTACAAGGTCAGTTGTTGTATCGCCAAGACTCAAGGTTTCTGTATTGGAAAAGAGAAAGAGGTACTGTGGCTCTGACAACAATATACACTATACAGCCCATCGTCTCAGTCAGAGAAACTGATTGCGGGATGTATACACAGGGTTCTTGCAGGTTTCAGTAAGTTACATTTAAGACATTTTTAAGACCTTTTAAGACCATTAGGAGTAAAATTTAAGACCAACACGATGCATTACTAGAAACATTCGAATGATACCAGAAATTCTCAAACTATTCTAGTTGTATTGATTCAGTATTTAAAACAGATAATCAAAATACTTAAAATGAGCTGAGCCATCTTGGAGCCAGCTCTCCTCTCAGCTTCTTCTGCAAGTGCATTCTGCAAGATACCTCCTCCAAGCTTGTCTTCCTTTTCTTAAGGTCCTGCTCAGCCAGCTTTCTTTTCTGGCTTTGGGATTCCTTTTCTTTTCTGATGCGCTCCTGATCAAGAAAGAGGCGGTATTTTGACTGAGATGCACCCAGAAATGCCATAAGTTTCTTGGTGAGGGTGACATGAGTGACACCTCCATGCATTGCAACAAAGTCACATATCAACCTTTGTGCAACAATTGTGTCTTCTTGCATGTTTTCCGTCTGCCAGACTGCCAGAGCCTGTGCAACTGGGAGATTTTCAAGCCACCGGTGGCCACAGAATATCTTGGGAAACAGAGTAGATTGTGATTTGTTCGTAGTCCTCCCTCCTTGCAGGAACGTTGTGGAAGAGAGTGTGCATGGCCTTTAAAACTTTATCCACATTCCACATCGAAAATCCAGCCTTGAAGGTGTTCTGAAGTGTGTGGAAGGCGTGCGAGGATCGGAACTCAGCCTCAGCTATGAAAGTGAAAATATGTTTTTTTGAGAAATTCTATTTTCTTATTGGCCGATAGGTTGCTAATTCAAGATGGTTATAGGAGCTCAGAGCAGTCTGCCTTTGACTAGTTTAGGCTTTAGTCATTTCTGTGTGGCGAAGTTAATCATTTCTCAGCGTGAGAGATGCCGTGTGTGACGTGTGAACTTGCTGAAATGCGTGAGTCTCACACTCACCCTGCTTGACAACCTGTTGATCTGCTGACATTTCACCATAGACTATGCATTTCACGAATTTGGCGGGAAAGGTAGCCTAGTAAACAAACTGGGTGGTGGCCTAGCTGCAGTGATCATGCAGTGGGATTTGTAGTTTTATCACCGCGCAGACACCGGTGCAGACCAGAAAACACAACCAATGGATTAGTTCTACAGCGGTTTACTATTTTATTTTCTGCGTTTCTTGGGAATGAACGGAAGGAAGAATTGTAAGACTTGGGTAAATTCCATTTAAGACCTAGGATGGAAATCTGGGCGTTTTTCAGACATTTTAAGAGTTTTGAAGACTTCTTAAGACCCTGCAAGAACCCTGTTACATATGCTGGGAACACTACCAAGTTAAGAAATCTCGTTAGACGTTTCCACTCTGAGGAGCTAACAGGACCACAGTGAGGCAGCTGGTGGCCTAATGGTTAGGGAGTTCGCCCTGCGATCAGAAAATGGTGCGTTTGAATCTCAGGACCACTAGTGACACCACTGAGGTACGCTTGAGTAAGGTGCTGTCCCCACACACTGCTCCTCGGGCGCTGTGTTCCTGGTTCCCCGCTGCTTCACTTGGAGAATGGATTAAATACAGAGAATTTCAGACTGTTCACACTGTGTGCTGTGGTGTGTTCACGTATGACAGAATGGTCACTTTTACACCAGCTAGAGAAACCCAACAGCCAGGAGCTGAGGCGGCTCTCCCCAACACCCTGCTCCAGGAGAGGGGAGAGAGTAACCCGGCCAGTGGCTGCCCTCATAGCGAGATTTATGGCCATATTCCACCATGGACAGCGCCAGGTTTCAGTACAGACACTGTTAAAGACATTTTGTTTTTTATATCATACCACTGCAGAATGTTTTGTTTTTGATGACTGACTACATTCATACAAGATGTTTATTTCTATTTACAATTCAATGTAACAGTCACAGTTTCCCTTTACATTTTAACAGGCTATTCCTATAGCATTTATTTCTGTTTATAATTTTATGAAATTTTATGTAAAGTAAACTTCTGTTTACATTTTCAAGTTTTGTTAAACAAAAATAAGATAAGAAAGAACTTTATTCATCCCGAGGGAAATTATTTGGTCATAAACATGCTCAATGCAGCAAAAGGGAAAATGGGAGCTTACATCTCACTGCATGTATTTGTATTTGAAAACAACATTGTGAAATAGAAAAAATCACAGGATACATCGTGATGCGTCGCGATATCACGTCCAATCGAATTGTTAAAGTAATAATCGTAATTGAATCAAATCTTGAGACCAGTGAAGGTTCACACACTCACAATTAACTTAGCACATGACCGTTTTGACTGAAAGGTCAAAATAAAAGTCACACAAATAGCTACAGTGTTGCCGCCGGTTTGTATGGTTGTTCTCTTTCTGTGTACATGTGGTCAGTTCTTGTTTTTCAGTTGCAGCAGCTGGAGCAACAGTACAGTTGCTGTAATTGTCCTTTGGATCTTTTCTCTTCTTTTTTCCTCTCTGTCTTTTAGCTCTTTTCTTTTTCTCTTTCTTTTTTTTCATCTCTTTCTATCCCTGAATTCTCTCTCACTGTCAGATCTGGCTTATTTATGCCAAAAATTGTAATGAATTAACACAAAATTTCAAGTAGCAAATACCCATTAAAGCACCACTTGGCAAAACAATGGTGTGTGGCACATCATGGCATTTAGCTTCACATTCTGCATGCTAAGCTGCACAAAAACGCCAAACAGCTAAACAACAAGCATCAGGAGTTTAATAGAATCTTGGCATTTGACCTACTTGCCTAAAAACACTTTTGCTGTCATAATTCTTGCCTTCTCTTTCTTCATTGGTTACATCACACACAACACTCTACATATTTCTAATGTTTTTATTGAAAGATCATTTTGTAAAAAAAAAAAAAAATTGTAAAAAAAAAAACAAAGATAATTTAAAAAAAAGATCATTTTGTTAAAAGAAACCAGATCACTAAAAAAAACAGATTTTGTTAAAACAACAGATAATTTTGTTAAAAAAAAAAATTTGTAAAAAAAAACCAATTTTGTTTAAAAAACAGATCATTTTAAAATAACAGATAATTTTGTTTAAAAAAAACAATATGTCAAAAAAAGAGATAATTTTGTTAAAAAAAACTGATCATAAAAAAACCCCCAGATAATTTAGTTAAAAACAACAGATAATTTTGTTTAAAAAGAAGTTTCTCCTATTTGTACGGCCGGGATGTGTAGTACTGCTCTCTCCTGCTTTCTCCTGTCTATCCCTGGATGTGCTTCTCTCCCTCAGAAGCCTGAAGGGTGAACGGAAGCGCTTTCTACTGGAGCACTGCTGCCCTTTCTGGATCTCTGAGCTTGACTTTGTCTGCTCATCTCTGCCCTGCCAGGTCATCTTCTGGATGAATTTTTTAAGGAATGCCCCACGTACACCACAGCTTTGGCCTCCACCACTGCCACCGCCCACTGTGTTGCTTCCTCCTGCCCTGGTGCTGGCCTCACTTGTCAGGGATGATGAGGAGCCAGACAGGTTCATCTGACCTGAGTCTTGCAATTTGGCTGCACTGCTCACTGCATAAGATGGACAAGAACAAAAGGACAGAATGGACAGAAGACAATGTTAGGGAGTGCAGCGACTGACCACTATTTTGAATATACTGTGACAGTTATTCTAACAAGGCAATGCAATATACAGTGATAACAAATCACTGAGATATTTAATTCACCAGCTCAGGCCGCCTGCTTCAGTTGCCCCATGGGCAGTTTTAATGCCCAGTGTAGGCGATTTCACTGGTGGACTGGTGGCAGCACTGGCACTGTGACCAGTCTATGGCTATACCAGTCTTTCTAATCATAGAAAGCTGCAACGCACTATGTGTTCTTACACCTTTATCGTAGCCAGCATTCGCATTTTAGCATTTTGAGCCAAAAAGCTCTTCAGTGGGTTCAGACAAGACATCACTTGTCAGTTCACTGCATACCAAGAACACCCCACAAGACCTGCAGTCTCTGGCACTCACGATTTGGCTCTTGTCAAAATTGCTTAGATCCTTATGTGTACACAAATTTTTCATACAAGTATTACACTTAATTATTTACACATGTTATATAAATATACAAAGATACCAACATCAAAGTAGGCTCTTGTGCAGTTGCTCATACTATATTAGCTATTCTATGATTTTATTCAGCCATCTTTAAAGATCATCTGGCATCACAAATGTAGGCCTGGTCTCACCTTTGCGAGGAGATTCCTGCGGAGACACTGTGGGACTGGAGTAAAGAGAAGAGACAATGGATGTGGCATCTTCAGCCCTCTTTCCACTACCTTCATCTGCTGAAACAGTCTTCTTCACCATCTGTGGTGAGCTGGAGTCTGCAGAGCACAGAGAACAAGTTGGGAAGCAGCACATTTTCCCAACACAATACTGTAGCTACACAACATGCTGTCTCATTGTAACCTTTAACACAAACCTTGCTTTATAACTTTCATTTCATTGTAAAACATTTTGTTGGAAAACCATGAAAAAACTGAGTTTGGGTGCTTCGTAATTTTGGATGCAAATGTAGTCTTTCTAGAAAGCACACATCATACATGCGTCTGTTGTGCTTTTAAATGGAAACTCTGTTCATGATTCATACGCAAAGTTTTAAAGAAATCCCTGAAAGGGAAGTTTGCCTGGGAACTTATGGTCAGAAAATTAAATGAAAAAACATTTTTTGCAGAACGATTACAGTATTCAGTGAACTTTTGAGTGGTAAACAAATAATATATTACTTTACCTTAAAACAATGCATACATTTGAGCTGTTCATAAATTGACACATCAGGTGACACATTAAGAGGACTGACATTCTTCCCCTCAGTCCTGCTAGGGTTCGTCAATTTAATTACATTACAGATTCCAGTGAATCTCTCTCAAACTCACTGATTTCACACAGCCAGCAGGGGGCAGTGTTCATTCGTGCAAAGCTGGAAAATCAACAGTTTCATTTGGACCAGAGTGTGAATTACCCCTCCATAATTGGGGGGTACTGCCTTCATAACACCAGTACGAACCCCCCTCCACACTGCTATTTTTGTCTCTCGGGGGGGGGGGTGGGTTCTGGGTCTTGATTGGGGGTACAGTACCCCCCAGTATCCCCCGTAATTTGAACCATGGTTTGGACTGCTCCTCAAAGCTAAACATAATGACAGTGGTTCCCAGTCAGTGTCCTGGAGAGTACTCTTTGGCTGGTATATGAACTTTTTAACTTACTAAATAACTCATGTATTATAGCAGGGCAAACATTAAAAAATGCAAGGAAGGGAGACTCCAGAACCAGGATTAGACGCCAAGTGCTCAACATTTGACAAACCACAGCAGTGATCACCCTTTTACAATCTAGCCAGCACAACCATGTGGATACACTTACTGTGAGCGGCTGCAAGGTCCTTGGCTATGCTCTTCTTGCGCTGGGGGTAGAGGCTGACTGGTGGGAGCTGCAGGACTTGAGAAACGCGGTTCTGTGACTTGCCGGAGGATGGGGCAGAGTGCATGGAAACAGGAGACATGTCTGATTTGGTGGACCTCCTTTCACTCAAATTCTTTGATACTGCAGAGACAAAAAAAGAGGTTTAGCTCACCAGGGCAATAAGCACAAATAGCATTAGAGAGAAATGGCAGTGCTACAGCAAAAAAACAGTTTCGATTTATGTGTCTGTCTAAATATCTATTTGCCCATTTAGCAAGCCATCTGTCTCTCTGTCTTGCTGTCTG
This sequence comes from Clupeocharax schoutedeni, assembly GCA_037974565.1. NCBI lineage: Eukaryota > Metazoa > Chordata > Actinopteri > Characiformes > Alestidae > Clupeocharax > Clupeocharax schoutedeni. Next base: position 1,681 of record JBBPDH010238340.1, on the reverse strand, counting down.
TCTGTTTGTCTATCTGTCTGACACGAGTACTTGTTTATAACTATTTATTTTTTGTCTTTAAAATGTGTTATGTAGATATTTTCCAAAACTGTTTTTCCCTCTTTCTACATCCCATGAACCTTTCATTTATTTTATGCTGAATATGTAGATTATGCCATATATTATATATATAGACTGTAGCTTATATAATATCCATAGATTTGTCACACAAAACTTATGTGCTGCATTGCAGCTTCACTGGATACCAGAAGGGTTCTTAATAGGGAAAGATGTCCAGAAAATATTGATAATTGGATATTCATAAGGGTTCATGAATGGACCATCGCTTAACCAACAGTCAACAGTCTGGTTGACAACATGAACTGAAAATCTATTTTCCCCACTGCAGTTAACGTTTTCTCCACCAGAGGGTGCACGTCCTTTTCTCAGAGGTGTCGGGTAGGACCGAATGCTGCAAACTAACATGATTCCGTTTGAGAAAGGTAGTATAAATGAAATCATTTAGTAAACATGAGGGACTGCACACCCCCATTTTCTTCATTTGCTATTTCAGCATTTCTCAATCATTTCTGATCATCTCAAATTCACCCCATGTTTAGGCATACGTTATATACTGGATAGTTTGTGCCTTTATGATATGCCACAGTGCATTATTTTATTCTAACAAACCAGACATCAAATTACTAGTGTTTTTATAAACTGTTAGATCGTTTCCCTACATTGTTAAGGTTAAGTGAAGTTAAGGGTTTTTCTGAAGTATATCAATATTTTGTAAAAACAATCTCCAACTCCATGGTAGAAACAAGAGTCAATAATTCATCTCTGAACAACATACAAAACAGCCAAGCCGCTATTTTTAGTAAGCTGTATACTCACAGGTGCTATTTGCAGGCTCGCACTGCAGTGACATGAACTGGAATTTCTTTTCATCAGTTTCCACCTGCAGGTGAGCAAGGTACTGCTTCACCTTTCGGGCCATCTGTGCATCTTTGTAAACCTTCTTGGCGTTGAGCAACGAACTGCGTCTCACTCGCTTCTTATGGCCACCCTGTACATCCAGCAGGTTTGAGCTGGTGCTGCCCTGGCTCAAGGACCTGAAGAAGAAAAGGCGTTTGTTTATATGGGTCGAGGGAAAATGTTTTTACTGTGGATGCGACAAGAATGGAGAATGAACGAGTCCAGTAACGAGCATGCCATCTGGGTCGGAAAGCTGATAACACTGCTTGAAGGTTCCTACTTCAAAGAGAAGTTTACTGTTTTTTTCCCCGCATAATTCAAACATGAAGACAAAGTTCTCTGATGTGGTTTCATGTGAAATATGGCATTCAATTATGTGCACTATGAAGTGTACTATTATGTCGAATAGTGTCTGAGACAATGTTTTACAGCAGTCCTGCAAAGTAATGTCAGCCTAAAATGTATATTTAAAGTCTGTTCCCGGCAGAGAGGAACATACATTGAGAGACCTACTCCAGAGAATACTTTTTTGAAGATATAATGCAAATGACATAAAATTCTGAAGCTGTGCACGTCTATTTTATTCAATAAAATGACTGCATTTCACATCAAACTACTCCGAATAATTCAAATTATAATCACAGTTAATGAAGGATAACAACAGATATGTGATAAACTCTTCAGGCACAAACCTCTGGCGGAACATGAGGGCCGGGTCCATGTT
>JBBPDH010238330.1:0-11815 GCA_037974565.1 Clupeocharax schoutedeni | reverse complement strand
CCTGATCATCTGGAATCATCTGCTCCTGGTTCTTCACTGTTCAGGACTTCAGTTCTTAAGTTATAAGCGCTTTGTTTTGCTTGAAAGATTCATGCATAGGTCACTGTGTGACATAACAAACAAAAACACTCTGAAACTGTTCGCAAAGAAGTGGGACTTGCACTGTACTGTATATCAACAACACATCGTTCTTCTGTACCAGCTCTCCTCGATCAGCTACCATTGGACTGTAGTCTTCTGAATATGAGGTTGAGGTTAAAAATGTAAATGTATTGTTTGGTTTGAGCCTAAAATCGAGCAGAACCAAGATTTTACTGTTTTGCGTTTTTTGGTTTCAACTTAACTTCGTTGCCAGTTTCCACCCTCCTGCTTGGTCTTCTTTCAGTGCTGCCAAGCCGGGAGGGTGGAGCACATTTCCTCCCAAATCTCACATCTTGGGAAAGTGCTACTAAAGCAGCACTGCTGCAGTCAATAGGTCTGGAGCAGAACTTTACTTATCAGTTCTGTCATGGCAGATAACAGATGCCCATGGGAGCAGGAGGAACCTTGCTCAGGATACCTCAGTGATGCCTTCTTGTCTTGGGAATCGAAGCCATGCCTTTCTGATCGCAGGGCGAACCCCTAACCACTAGGCCACCAGCTGGTCATTCAAAATGCTAACAGCATCTCCTCTAGGCTAAAGGGGCTCACCCTGCTTGGTCGAGTAGATGAGGGGAGTGTCATTCCTGAACACAGCTCTGTTTTTAACTAATGGACATGAAAGAGGCAGCGATTCAACATTCATGATTCTTTATTTGTCACATACATCATTCTACAAGTACAACATTGGGCCCCTGAAGCGACCAGTCCGACTATTATCAATTAATTTGAAGTAAATTAAAGGTATGGAGGGTATTGGGTCATTTTAATTAAATTAAATTAAATATAAACCTTGCCTTGGTGCCCTAGTGGCAGTGATGAATTCCCATTAATAACATGCAAATGTAATTCCTTGTAATGAAAGGAAGTATTACATTATCAGTAAAAATATTATGTGCCATGATGAGGTACAATAAATTTAAGATACTTTTGGATGTTATTTTATTGAGGAGTGGGTCAAATATTGCTGACCCTGAACCAGTCTGAGCCAGAGGTCTTTCTGTCGAGATTGTCTTTTTGTACTGGATTGTGTTTCAGCCTTTTATCTTCAAACTGTTTTTTGGCAGCGGCAGCTCCGATACGCGCAGGTCATTGCAAATATGAGCACAAGAGTGACTGCAGGACGCCAATCATTCTTCGACCTGTCATTTCAAAGTATCCAAAGAACACACGCAATAATCAGGATCTTCAACCACACTGTTTTTAAACAGACAGTGATACTAGGAAAGAGAGAGAGAGAGAGAGAGAGAGGGAGAGGGAGGGAGAGAGAGAGAGAGAGAAATGAGATGGAGCGGTGAGTTTTTGGCCGACTGCCAACAAGTTCACATAGTTCAAACGTACTTGGTATTCAATGGTTTTCTAATCTGTTGCAGCTGATCTCATTACATCATGCCAAAGCACAGTAAATACCCAAACAATGTTCTTCTGCAAATCCAGGCCATGCAACCACAAGTAGGCAACTGTGAAGTGCACGCAATGCATGTTTTGTTATTCTTATCATTTATGGGTGTTTTCATAGTTTCAGTGTCTTCACTGAGTCATCTGAGGTAGGTTCCCTTTTATGTTCACGTGAATGCTGAATGGGTTTGGTCCTTTTCAAAAAAGCTGTGAGTGAGAACGTCACAACTTACTGTACACAATGGATAAGGGCAGTATTTCTTGAACACTGAGAAAATGCATGAATCAAAAAACTATACGGAGCAATTACAGAGGAACAAGTGGCTGAAGATCATTTCATTCATTTATTTCTACCAGTTCTCCGCCTGCTCCTTCTTAAACAGTATTGGTGCGTTTGCTCTGTTCCAACTTTGCCTAAGAAAAACTCATATCATGATATATTTTGAGTATCGTGATGTTATTGCTAAATTGTCGGTCCTTCCTTCTTACAGGAGTTTTAAGCAAGAACATTCGCATAAAATTGTTACGCAGGACTAAGAACAGGAACAGCACTCCTTGCCAGTGTGGAGGAGTACTCACTAACACTCTCGCTCACACATTTTAGACGAAGGAAACAGCAGAATTTATTTGACTTTGTTCCTCTTCTAAAAGGTCAGATCGCATAGGCGTGAGTCAAAAAAACATACACTGTGCTCTGTAACGGAGTGGAGTGGAGCAAGGAGTGTGTAGGAGCCAGCATATATGAGAGAGAGAGAGAGAGAGAAAGAGCAAGAGAGAGAGAGAAACAAACTGCACTGTGAGTGAGCTGGCATCAGTTCGTTATGCTTAAGGCTGGCATGTACAAAGTGATTAATGAGGTCTGGAGAAATGCCCTCGCAGGCCTCAGATGGAGGAGCAGATGTACAAGACTCTACATTCAGACATTAGACTCTAAAATGGGTGTGCAGGAGATTAACATGCTACAGCAACAATTTTGTGTCTCTGGGGCCAAAGACAAAGCAACAGGCAAACAAAGAAGGAAGGTAGATGTGTCAAGATTTCAGAAATGTTCTTTTACACTGCACTGTGTTTTATTACTAAAATACTTCACTAACACTTCACTAATGGTTAGGGTAACTTGGTGGGCCTACTTCAGTCATCAATCACTTTTTCACACAGGGTTCTTCCTGAACCACCCGAGTCAGTGCCAGTTGAGTCCACAGTCATTTTGTGCACAACTCAAGAACATTCTGCTAAGGCTTTGAATTAGAACCCAATTCTAGGCCATCATTCTGTTCAAACTAGACAAAAAGCCCAGCCTCCGCCAACTACCTTTAACCTACAACGGCAGCTGCCCCTGGATTATTGATTAAACAAACACCATCAATTAAATATAAATGAATAGCTTGTTCAAAAGGTTTAAATTCCACTTTATGGAGCCATTGATTCCACCATTCAATGTCTATTTGTCTGTACTTCACTATTTTCTCATGAATCGATTTGCTGTTTAACTTCACCTGCATCCACCCCTACCATTCTGGTGGACCTCAGTGCCATCTAATTGAGTGAGTTCAGCACATCAGACTAAAAATGAAGGCATAGGAGTAGCGAGCAAGGGTAAAACAACAGAGAAGAAATAAAGCAAGCGTGAATGCAGTTCCATTAAAATGGGCTAGGATGAACCCAAACATGGAACATGAACCTGAACTGAGCTCAAAAACTTGAGAACTGCTTTCCAAACTGGATCCTGTTAGGTTCATATAAATGTATCAGGTTCTAGTCCATTGTCCCAATAGTGCAGGTTTCTGTAAGGAAGAGCCATAAAACAAGCTTTTCAGCAGCTGACAAGACCCGACATAAGCAATTTTATAAACACCTGATCATCTGGCAACTGCTTTGTCTAATTTTAGATTTGAAACAGCTCATCATAAATAAAGAATTTCAACTGTGACTGTACACCTAATTGGGCACCTGCCTCAGAAAGAAAGGAAAGTACAAAAGTATAAAGAGGAAACAAGGTGGAAATGACAGTGAGAGAACATTATGGGAGATATGACTATACATACTTGGGCCTCTCACAATTATTACATAATTGCCTGCTCACAATTATTTTAGCTAAGCGTAATTATTTTCCAGTCTTTAGTCATATTTACAATCGTATTGCATCCCAGCGAGTGAAATGGGCGTTCATCAGCTGCCTTAAAAAGGTATGTTTATTAAAGCAGTAAAGACTTCATGGGCCAACCAAACTTCTAACTTTTAAATGTGTACTGCAGTGTCTAGAGAAACGATTCCTATAACTGTAGACACTTGGGCGCATGCAACTCCTCCTTCTTTTTTCTCCAAACAAGGCGAGTGAAGTTTAGACTGTTCTACCGAGAGTGATTTTTGAAACTGTGGTCCCAGCTCTCTTCATGTCATTGACCAGCTCCTCCCGTGTAGTTGTGGGCTGATTCCTCACCTTTCTCATCATCAGTGATACCCCACGAGGTGAGATCTCGTGATCAGGAGACTGACAGTCATCTTGGACAGCTCTTTGGTCTTGCCCATGGTAGTAGTTGGAGTCTGACTGACTGTGGGGTGGACAGGTGTCTTTAAAGAGCTCAGACAGGTGCTACTAATTAGGATTACTAAATGGAGTAGCGGTGGACTTCTTAAAGGCAGAGTAACGGGTCTTTGAGAGCCAGGTGTTCAAAAACTTATGTGCAGCAGTGCAATACAAATCAATTATTACAAAAACATACAAAGTGATTTCCTAATATTTTTTTTTCCTGTCTCCTGGGAATGCACCTACAGTGTGAATTTCAGACCCTTCCATGATTTCTAAATGGAAGAACTTGCAAAATCGCGGGGTGTTCAAATACTTACGTTCCTCACTGTACGAGTGAGGGGGGTTTCCTTTTTTTTTTCTGTGGCTTAGTTGTGTTTTTATGACTTCACAGCTGTGTTAGAAGTGACTGAGGCCAGGCTGTCTGGACTTACACCCAAAATTTGGGTTACATATCTATCGAAGGAACAGATCTATGTCATGACTCGAGGACCCCTGTGTGTGATGATAACTGCTTTATTTTGGAATTAAACTTTAACCTTTAAAAACTAAATTGTGTTTTTTATTGCTCAGAGTGAAAATCCTCAGGTATTGCTGTACCACCACCCTTAGCGAGTGCTGTGGATGTGTATCTTCAGCTGTGAGAGAAGAACGCTCTCTCAGGCTCTTAGAGCCCTCACTAATGGATGCCAAATCCTCGGCTGCTCTTCACCATTCCTACTGCTCCCCCCCTCCTTCCCTGCAAAAGTGTCTTCTGCTTCGCTGACCTGAATGCTTAATCATGCCTCCACTTCCTGGTGAAGTGTAAACAGGCAATTGATGCCATTGGCTAAGACTGCTGGTGTGTGGTCTATGGGGCCGTGATGTGATTGGTTAACTCTTTGAGGGGAGAGCTTGGAGGGGCTTCGGTTACCAGCCTAGTAGAAAGCAGCAGGGCAGGGCAAGCCCTGAGACCTCAGAGAAAACACACACGGGCACACATGCACAGAAACACACACACACGCACAAAGCCAGCCAAGCCCCTGTAGACAAAGCCCTCAAACACAAACAGGCTCAGACAGGCTGAGATACAAACACGCACGCACACACACACACACATCTCATCCACTACATTTCACTTCTTCAAGCACATATATGAGATTTGGACTGCAACTGCTTCTTACAAATAAACACAGTCTGCAGGGTTCTCCACATCAAAGTCTGCAATGATGGGCCATCACTCCGTTTATTCAGAGCTGATAATTGGAAATATAAAATCATGTGACAGGGAACGGTGGTCATCATCTAAACAAAGGCCTTCAAGATGAGCAGCTATACAATCAGACAAAAGCACAGGATGCTACACACATACTCTGAGCTGGCAAACTGAAACAAAGAGATAAGTGGAAACATGCACTGCCTACACATCAGTAAAAACGTGATTATCTACAGACCCAAAATGCCACCACTTCTACTAATTGATACAAGTAACGGGATAAATACAGTAATAGTAGCTCCTGATCAGACGAGATCACTTTAAGAGGTCATCACCCTGACGGTGTATGTCAGTATGTGGTGAATGTCTAATCGTTTCTATTTAATATTTATTGTGTGCTTTTTGCTACTGATTTATCAGCAGCATAACTATGGAAAGTTAACAGCGGCGTTTTTGCATGCGTGGGCGAAGTGTATAATTAAATAGAAAATTCATTAAAAGTGCTTTGCCTTTTGTAGCTTGTTACTGAGAAGACTGCAAAATGTCTCAATGGCTCTGTGTGCGAGCTCATAAAGAAATAATAATATTTACATGTTCAAGCTGTTGTTGGGTATTGATACAGTAATTGTTGGTGCACACTTAGTCTAAACTTTATATCTGAAGAATGTGTGCATCTAAAGCATTTAGTTGCACACAAACTCGTCTGATAAACTAACCAGTGGTAAATGAACGGTCCTTCATAGGTTTGATGAGATCATGTATGCGTGACAAAACTGATAACTCAGAACTGTGTCTATTCTATTAGCATGAAGTGGAAAGGGAGAGGGAGGAGCATTGACTATGTGTTCAACCCTCTGGAAACCCCTCACCTTCTAGAGGTTGCCATTATTTTAGGGCTTAATTTGCTACAGGGGTGCCCTAGTGTATACAAGCTCGTAAAACAAAGATATTAAAACATCCGAAAATCAAACGGAGAAATATCTGTATCCTTACACTTGTCCAGTTCACGTGGGTTTGTTTATCTGAAGGGTCAACCATTTAGAAAAGATAATCCTGAAGTGCCTGGCTGTCCCAGTGCAGAACAATACTGATGATGTAAGGCAAGCGGGGGAAACTGCTACATTATCTCCCTCCCTCTCTCTTTCTCTCACACACACACAAACACACACACAGCAATATAAACTCTTGCACTCACGGCTGCACTCAGTGAAACCCTGCACAAAGCAGTGGGCGAGAAACAGCTCTTGTAGGCATTGTGTGCGATATCTACTCCCCTCCGCACCCAACAAAACCTATAAAGACCCTCACATGAAGCTCCAGAGGACTGAGGTTTCAGCTCTGTAGCTTTAACAATTTTTCCTATACAAGCCATACACCATTATTTAACAACATGCAGCAAACACATTTACTCTTCTTTGTGTCTTTTCCTTTTGATCTTTTACATAGAAACTGATCTCTATCCAATCGTCTTTTTTTTGTAACTTATTTATGCTTATACATCACAGCAAAGGGCACATAGGGAGCTCTCTCAGGCTCTGTTTCTATAGTTACAAAGAGAGAATGAGAGTGAGAAAGTATAAAAACTGGCAAAAGAGGTACAAAGATAAGACCAAAATATCATTGTATCAGTGTATATTTTCCCTACTACCATCACCACAAAAACCACAACAGTGCATTCGGGGGGGTTGCTACTGGCTGTCTGAAGTTTAAGACATATCATCCCCATCAAAAATAGCTCACATCAATATGCCTCCGGATCTCTAGGTGCATTCTGGAGGCTATATTTACACACAGTATAATCAGTTCAAATAAAGACTCAGATAAGAGGTAGAAGTGACATTTATTTAGGAACGTGTAGAATTTGTATCACAGCAGTCTTATGTTTCACACTGTCACTAAAAACCTACTAAACACTCTTTATCCAGAACCACAGTCCAGCTTAACAAACCCTCGAGAATTCTAGTAATTAAAGATCAGCTCTAGGTTCTCTACAGAATTATGAGAGACCAACCTGCCTATCAATCACACTACTCCATGTTTCATGTCTGTCTATTACCGGTGTGTACATTTCTGACCTCACAATTAATTAAAAGAGAATGATCAAATTCAATTAGATTATTTTGGAACAACTTTGAATTAGCTTTAAGCATACATTGAATAAAGAACAGTGCCTTCAGTAACTGTTATCAAAATCTTGGGTTAAAAATTGCATATTGTACAACATATTATAATTCAGCAAACTGGATAACATGTAAAATGCTTTATGGGCTGGCTGGAACAATTTCACATTTAGTGAATCTAGCAATTTTTTAAAAAGCTTGGCTGAACTTGATAATGCGACAATACACAACATCACTCTCTGTGTAACAAACAGTTATCCTGAACTGCACACAGAGCTCAACACGTCTCTTTATCAAATCTCCATTCAATTATTCCTGGCGTGTTCAAGAATGACATTGAGAGTTACATTTTTGGTACAAGGGGCCAGCACTTATAAACAGTATATACAGCATGAAATTCACTTGACTTTTTACTTTCACTTATCTGTTTACATATAATTCAGAAATAAATGAAAACAATGAACAAAATGGGTCTTTTTCTCATGTTCACACTGAGCTCTGTGCCTGTGCTCCACAACTCCAGTTTGCATTACTTTTAAACACAAAAAAGTAGCTGTCCTGTGATTGAGTGTGTGTGTGTGTGTGTGTGTGTGTGTGTGTGTGTGTGTGTGTGTGAGTGTGTGTGAGAGAGAGAGAGAGGCTCTCTGTACTGTGTAGAAGACAGTCTTTTTTTTTTTTGGACCGGTACACCACTAATCCATTACATGAATCTATACGGGTATAGAGAGAGCTGGTGCTGTAGGTTAGAAGCTGTTGGAAGCTGTGGGGAGTGTGTTCTGCGGTCAGGCAGGATGGATGTGTTTGCAAACACTTGCAGGCTACAGACCAAGCCATTGATCCACAGCTGGCCTTGCAGTGCCACACACCCCGTGTGTGTTTGAGAAACGAGGTCTGTATACAAACTAAGGGCAAAAAAGCTCCATTACCATCAAGGCGGATCTGTCTCACTCTCTTCATGAGGGTCTTTCTCATCAAGAGGGAGAGAGATAAAGCGTGTGTTTGTGGTTGAGAAGTGTGTATCTCATTCTGTGTGTATGAAACAGCAAGTGATGTCTATTCACTCGACATACAGTAGGTAGTACAGCATGTTCTGTTAAAGATGCAGCAGAATGCAGGTTGTGTGTGTGTGTGTGTGTGTGTGTTTGCGTGAGAATGATAGTGGCAATGTGTCCCTGTGCTTCTTACATAAGTCGACAATAGGGTCTTAAAAACCACGCTATTCACAAAATTATCCCTCAGTCCTCTCAGAAAATAGCACATGAATACTGTGTGTACAGATGTCAAGATTTGATCCATCAGTAACACAATGAAGACTTAAAGGTTCTGTATATCTACACTAAGACTCGCAAATTGCCGTTCCTCTCTTGAGGCAGTTTTACTCCATTATGCTCTCATGACACCACTGTTGTTTCATCAACTTGCAGCAGCAAGGCTTTCAGAATTTAGCAAGTGGTTTGAATGACTACAGTAGGAAATAAAAACAGCCCACCAGACACATGCACTAGCAGCGTTTTAACTGTGTCAATATAGCCTCCTTCATATACTATTTCTCTCAAAGAGAAAACACCGGACGTCACAAATCCTTTTTAACATTCAAAATAAAGATAATAACACTGTAGCCTAGTGGTTAGGGCATTCGCCATGCAATCAAGATGTCATGGGTTCGATTCCCAAGACCGCTAAGCATCTCTGAGGTACCCTGAGCAAGGTACCGTCCCCAAACACTGCTCCCCGGGCACTGTGTTCCCGGCTGCCCACTGCTTCACTTGGTGAATGGGTTAAATGCCGAGTCGTGCTTTTCACACTGCTCACTCACTGCTCTCCTTTCCTTCCTCAGGAGTCGACTCAGCCACAGTTGTTGTCATATCTACTACGCAACTGTTAATCTCGGGCCACTGCATTTAGCTCAAACACCTTTCAAACCCACAGCCTGGCAGCGATTACAGGCAGGTGCTTGACTGTGAGTGGTGACATTTCATTTTACAGTTACTCATACAGCACAGAGCCTCTACCATAAGCCCATGCTCTTTGATGTTTTCCTCGCTGCAGGCGAATGCTGGTGAATAAGCTTTTGGTGACGTGCTTGTTACATGCAAGGGACTTGCTGGATTAATGAGGCAGAAAGCAGGATTGACCAGGAGCCAATCAATACATGGTAGGGCCATCAAAGCAGGTATAAAGTCATGCAAATATAATGATTTCAGTGTATATCCTGTGGGGAAAAAACACTGATATATTTTAGGAACAAAGAAATTGCACTATACCCATAAAAATAGTGTATGAATGAAAACAATAAAACAATTTCATTTGTGAGGTGCTTTTTGTTAATAGATAATACACATTATTTGCTGCACTTTGAGAGCATTGAGTGCCATATTCCTGTTTCACTGTTAAGTTATTGGATTATTTATGTGTGGCTTATATTTTTATTTTATAAAACAAATCTGCTTGACTTAATTCTATTCAAGGCCATTGTAACATACTGGATATATCCATGTATCCACAGCACAACACATTCATTTAGTAATAATGGGCCAGGTCTCTTAAAATGCACTGTAGTATTAATGGATTAATCAACAGTTAAGATATTACCAATAGAACTGTAACTAAAAGTGGCAATAAACTGAAGCTTAACCTCAAATGGCTCCTTATTGTATATATAATGCACCACATATGATATGAAATTCTGGCTTCTTCAGAAAAAAGGTCTAGTATAGAATTGCCCTCCATGGTACACTAAATGGACAATAGGGAACTCTTTGAAAATAGTTCTCTATGGTCATCAGGTTTACAGGCAGTGTAAGAAACCTCCATTGCTGTCAGAGTATTGAAAAGCAGATATAATGGTTTATAGTGTTTTTGCTCCTTCCCTTCACATTGTGCTTAATAACACTCTTAATCATAATAAAACCACTTTAACATCTACACCTTACTGCTTTGCACATTAAGACCAAGTTGTTTTATTTGACAATATGAAAAATATTCAGTCAATGAATCAGTCAATTAAAAAATGAACAAAAAGTAATGGAGTCCATATACTTGTTATTCATAGACGTCAAAAGCTCCATAAAACCAGCATTAATGGCAAAATATTTCACATCAGTCAGGCAGACAGAGTCCGCACTGCTGGACCCACACGGGCTCAGATGAAGTCAACAATCAAGTCAATGGCTCAGAGGAAATCAGCTCCTGGTACGGTGAGTGTTACTACACAAGGAGGGCTGCAGGTGCAAGGCATGAGCTATGGTTTTCATTAAACAGAAGGATAAGAAAAAGACTGACTTTGCCTGAGAGAGAGCAAATGAAAGAGCGAAAGGGAGGGAGAGATTAAGAAAAGCCCTGGAGAGCTATAATGTCAGAGGCAGTGCCAGTCTAAGAGTTGCAGTTAGCTGTACATGTAACTAATGCTGATGAGGCTTCAGAAGCAGGCCAGTTTCCAGAGGGCTGGTTTTAGCACTGAGGGCACCAGAAACACACAGTAAGAGCACAGATGCTGCTGCTAGACAGATCTCTCTGTGCTCACTAACCACCAACTTTAGCACCATATTAAAATGTCATGGATAAACCCCTGTTTGCCTTGAATTAGTGTTACCTGGAAAAGTATTGCACCCAAGGCAATTGCAGAGGAGATCCATGAATCTGCTATATATGGTTTTGACCAGTCTGACATCAATAACTGCATGAATTACCTCTTAAGTGACTCGAATCCTGTTCCAAACTTCAGGTAGTTGGACAAGGCTATTTGTTGAGATCTGGTCATTTGTCTGTTTACTGAGACCTTCTAACAGACCCAGTTACTGAAACATGGTAAACATGGCTACAGAGACTTGGTAACAGACCCGTTTACTGAGACTCGCTATTGGACCTGGTTATCGAAATTTATTGGGACATGACATGAGCATCCAGGTTTTATCTAGAGAAACTTCTCATATTTATTCAATTCAATTCAATTCTGTAACACAATTGTTTCCTGACTTTATGAGATCATTATTGTTGATTACACACATTCCATTTATTGTGAATTACATTGCAGAAGTTTAAAAAGGAGTGGATAAAGACATGACAGAGAGCAGAGATTGTACATCATTGTCCCACAGGTAAAGCTGCATGTGCTCTAGTACTCCCTGGTGACATTTCAGACTCCATTCTGGGAAAACAGTGGATACAGAGAGTCACGCTCTAATGGACCTGAACCGCTACAGACGCGCGCGCACACACACACACACACACACACACACACAGAATCTGACACACAATCCACAGCCACACAACACAAAGAGAAGCGGTTCTTTTTCAGTATAGGAGTAACATATTTCCAGAAGAAAGTTTGTATTAGAAAAGAGATTACCGTATTTTTCGAACCATAAGACGCACCAGTTTTTAGAGAAGGGAAATGAAGAAAAAAAAGATTCTGATGTCTTAAAACATTTTATGTGC
>JBBPDH010238311.1:0-11815 GCA_037974565.1 Clupeocharax schoutedeni | reverse complement strand
TTTCACTGTCTATTCTATTATCATATATTCTATTTTTACCAAGAGTCCATTTTAGGACCTTAACAGTTTTTTTTTATCACCGAATCACAGTCCTTGATGTGCTGCATCACCTTTGCCATAATATTGGGTTAATATGTTAATGTGTTAACTGAAATGCACTGTTCAAACAAAGCCACAGTTTGCATTTATAGTCCTACATGTTGCAATCACAATTTGCCTTGCAACGACTATTATTTTGCAATGGCTATTATTTAGATAATGGTTATCAAATTAGAGATGTGAGCTGCTACCATTCTTTTCTATGCACATATGTTTCAAAGCAGGGACTACAAATTTGGAATCTGGGGCTACATGGACTTGCATGGACTAGCATTATAATTATGAATGTAGTAAAAAAAAAAGTGGCCCAGTGTTGCATAAGTATATCAATTATTGAAGTATATATACTGAAGTATATTATATATTGCTTTGATATATTGGTTTCCAAAACAATGGCAATTTTGGCCAATTTAGATATGATTCTGCTATCATTGTATATCTGCATATATTTCTTTATATTGTGGGGCATTGGCATTAAATTGCCATTAAATAGAAATGTGATGCTGAGGATTCCTGTGGTACTGTGTGTAACTGCTGAAGCAGATCTCAGTCAGGATTGAGTAAACAGTGATGTATGATTGTGTGTATTGATCTATAAAATAGCTACACTATATCCGGTTGTAGAGTTTACTCATGCAAGAGTGAACTGAAGATCAATGCTCAAGTAGAGCACATCGCTTGGAGGTATGTTAGTGACAGAATAGTCTAAATTGTTATCTTTTTGTTGTACTGCACAGCATCAGTCACACTGAACAGCTCATATTGTGCAGAACTGAATATTTTTGTTTTAATAAAATTAATTTTTTAAAATAAAACAATAGAATAAAAATGTTTAACGTAGCGTGTTAACATCACTGAAGTTGAAAAAAAAAATTCAATATGCATATAACAACACAACTGGAATTAACATCTTGCTATGTGTTTTACATAGAAATAGCCAGGAATGTTTCATCCTTGACTGCTCTTTGAAGAATATATCATTTGCATGTGTTATCACTATTGGGACAAAGCCTTGTATCTAGGGATGGGTATCGTTAAGGTTTTAATGCTATTACTACTTCTTTCGATACCACTTATCGATTCGGTACTTTAACGGTACTCTTATCGGTACTTTTTGTTGTGTTTTTTAATTAAAAAAACTAAACATTGAGAATACAAATAACACTATTTTTTAATGTAAAATACTTAGCAAATACCAATGTTTGAGCAAATCTTTTACCCAAACAATACCAATGATTGTTAAACAAATACTATCTTCAAAAAAATGGATATTAAACAACATTGTATGAACAAATGTACTGGGACGGAACTGTCATAAACACATATGATGACAAAAGTATAGGGACACACACGTTCTCTCTCTCTCACACACGCACACACACACACACACACACACACACACACACACACACACACACACACACACACACTGTCTTTTCTTTTCTCTTTTTCTTTCTTTCTCTTTTCTTTCTTTCTCTCCTTTTACTCACTCTCCTTTTCTGTGTTATTTTCCAGTCTCTCTCTCTGTCTCCTTTCTCACACTTTCTCTCCATTCTGTCACTCTTCCTTCTTTCTCTCTTGCCCTCCCTCTTTCCTCTCTCTCTGTTGGTTTGTCCTTTCTCTTGTGTCTTTTCTCTTTCCCTTTCTTTTATCTCTCTTTTTACTGCCTGTTCTTTTCAGTCTCTCTCTCTTTGTCTCTAAGTACTCTTGCTCACATATTATATGACACTGACAGTCTTGTCTCAGGTGTGTGTGTGTGTATGTGTGTGTGTGATACTGTTATTGATAACGTGTGACAGTATTAGGTGATTTAAGGTGGTATTACAGGGGCTATAGCCAACCTTGCTTTATACCGCACAAACAGGCTATTACTGTTTCTTTAATGTATGTAAATGAGCTATCTTCTGATTGGCTGTCCTCCACTATGCCAGATTCAGAAAGCATTCTGGGTTGAAACACTCCTTGTAGCTTCAGCATGAGTGGACTGGCCTTAACCACTGCAGGCTGGAGTAAATGTGCAAATGTGACTTCACAAAAACTGTCAACTCATAATGAGCTGTTATGTGCTGAAAGCTAGCAGACTCTGAACGAGTGTTGCCATGACTGTGCGTGTATTTATATTTTTGTTAAGACTAAATGATAGGAATGCAGTCTACACCGTTATGTCACATTCTAGAATTTGCAACCTCATTTGCGAATTTCTTTGTAGCACCGAACTAATAATTGTTGATGGAAACCCCTGCAAATTTGTGAAAATTGCACATATCCTCCACATTTTTTTTTGCTTTTTCTTGGCAAAATTTCCTGTATAAATAAATAACTGTATATAACTCTATTTTACTTATTTTAAGGTAATGAAGTAAGCTGTGTTTAAAATAAATAAAATTGTTTTGGGAGCATATTTGCGGGGGCATAGTGAGGGTTTTTACCACAAATCAAATTAGCGTTATACTGGTAAATCTTTGAAAGAGGGGACATCCTCCAGGTCATGACAGGCCAGCATTCAAATTCAACTTTTTAGGGGGATTAACTAAAAGCATGGTCACTGGGGTTAAAGGTCAGGGTCAGATTTAGGTGCAGGTGCGATGTTACTGAGATACAGGATTTCACAAATCAGTCGAATGTTCTCACAAATTGAGTAATACCAGCATGTGTGTGTCAGGCATCAGTGTAAACACTCTCTGTTTTGAAAGAGATGAGAACAAGATACGATTGGAGATTCCGTCCAGCTGTGATTAGTACTCAACAAGGGTGTGTGTGTGTGTGTGTGTGTGTGTGTGTGTGTGTGTGAATGTGTGCTTTGTAGTAATCATTCAGCACTAACCAGCACACACACTCTCTCTCTCTCTCTCTCACTCTCTCGCTGCCTTCCTCCCTCCTTCTCTCTTTTTTCATACTCTCTCACCACCCCCTTTTCTCGCTCTACTTCTCTCTATTATTACTCTCTTTTCAGTTTATTATTCTCATTCCCTTCTTTCTCTGTTTATTTTGCTCTCTCCTACTTTCTCTCTATTGTTCTCATTTCTTATTCTCTGTTATTACTTTTTCTCTTTTCTTTTGCTTGCTCTCTTCCCCTCATTTTTCTCTTTCATCTCACTCTCACTAATACTCTTTCTGCTTCTCTTTCTCTATTATTACTCTCTCTCTCTCTTGCTTTCTATTTCTCTTTCCTGATCTTTACCTACTTTCTCTCTCATTGTCTTGTTCTTGCTCTCAACCATTTTCTCTCTCTCCTTTCATGTATGCTCTATTTCTTTTTCTTTTGCTCTCTCTCTCTCTGTCTCCCCCCCCTCTCTCTGTCTGTTTCTCACTCTCTCTCTGTCTGTCTCTGCAGACTGGCTCCTCCCCCTCCTCTTCTCTCTATGATATGACATCACCCAGCGGTTGCCACAGAAACCGGCTCCACTGCAGACAGTTGACAGGCAGGCAGGTGAGTTATTATTATTACTGGATTGAGAAAACGCAGACAAA
This sequence comes from Clupeocharax schoutedeni, assembly GCA_037974565.1. Classification (NCBI taxonomy): domain Eukaryota; kingdom Metazoa; phylum Chordata; class Actinopteri; order Characiformes; family Alestidae; genus Clupeocharax; species Clupeocharax schoutedeni. The sequence goes on along the minus strand of JBBPDH010238311.1, from coordinate 8,245 downwards.
GCAAAGTGATCTAATGGCCTGGACAAACGTCTGCTGACTGAATGTGAGTGTGTATATGTGTGAGTGAGAGAGTCCTGCTGTGTGCACATCTGTCTGTGTACACAAGTCCAGCTTGAGGCTTCCAGAATGGACATGTGGACCATGTTGCCTTCTGTTTCACCCGAAACTGTTTTTCTGCTCTTTATATTTCATTATTTCTGTTTTTTAAAAGAGAAATTCCGCCCAAATTTCCCTGTAATTCAGTGTTTTGTCAGAGAAGGTTTTGGTTCATTGTAGAGTCTCTGATTTCTTCAGTGGTAGTGAATAGAATCAAATGTTTCCAACACAAATGCAGCTGTTTTATTCACTACCGACCTCTGGCGAAGGATGGCGGATGTCAAACATGGTAAAATAGAGAACATTTTGAATTAAATCCGTTTTATTTGGCCTTAAGACACCGTGTATGTATCTCTCCACCATGAATGGGTTCCGTTTTTGGACCAGAATCTTCTCAGAACTCAGGTGACAGGTTGTGCAACCTTAACCATTTATGGAATAACTTTCTGTGAGGGACATTTCAGAGGCAGACATCTAGTTCCATGTACGTCCACTGTGAACAGTCCTAACTTTACACCAAACCCACTCTGAACTGCTCTCTTTACATCTTCAAAACTTTATTATGGTCATTTCTGATAGTGACATAACTTGGGATTAAACCTCGTATTGTTTAACTTGTAAACAGGAGAATTTTATGCAGTTCTAATCAGAACACTAAACTGCAGTAGTTTTTCAGATCTACTTAGACTGCCGTTTTTATTGGTGTTTTATAGAAATAGGAGGGCTTCAGTGAAAAGGTCTTTTCGTTTGATATTGGTGAAATGATTTCTGTGTGTATGTGTTGATTAAATATTGTTAGATATTGTTCCAGTTTCTGCATTACTTGTTCTTTTGTAATATTTGAAGCATTAAACAATTTGACGAATAACTATGGTGAAGTTTTTAGAGCTTGCACAACTATTTGGGCACAACTGATCCAAAACAGAACAAAATAACAAAAAAACCCTCTCTTTTTTTGTCAAGCTATTATCAGAAACACACCCAGCTCTGCACTCTCACACTCTCTCACACACCTTCCACTCATCTATACACTCACACATGCCACTTCCACCCATCTCCACACTCACAAACCTTCACCCCTTCCACACACCTCCACACTCGCAAACCCCTCACACCCTCACCCATTCACAGACCCCTTGCACACACAGCCCCACACTCATACACACCCCATCACCCAGCCCCACCCCAACACTCATAAGCACCCCTTCCACACACACACTCACTGTCACACACACTCTCTCTCTCTCTCACACACACACACACACACACACACACACACACACACACACACACACACAGCATTGTTTATCTACTGCATTAATCAAAACCATTACTTGAGTAAGAGGAACATGAGAAAAATGAATGTTTTCCATGATATGGACCAATGAAAATCATTAAGAATAAATTATTATTCAAATAATGTATTATATTGCTTAATGTTGAATTATGTTATTATTATATTACATTTACATTTACATTTACGGCATTTTATCCAAAGCGACTTCCATTCTCTAACTAAAGGGGACAGTCTCCCTGGAGCAACTTGGGGTTAAGGGTCTTGCTCAGGAACCCATTGGTGGTGTGCTGAAGGTAGGATTCGAACCCATGACCTCTTGGTCTAGAGGCAAGTATCCTACCCACTGCGCTGCCACCACCACCCCATTATATATAGTAGGGATGTCATGCAAAAAAATATATAATAACATGATGTCTAATTACACACATGATGTCTAATCACACACATTTTTGCTGTTAATGCACTGTAAATTAATTTTGGCATATAAGTAAATGAATAATCAACATTAAAGACTTTCAGTGCTGCGTTCCCATATCTCGCGTGTTTCACTCATACAAATTGTTGGATGGATAAGTGGGGGGAGTTGGACACGTCACCCTCTAATATAATAGTAGTTGCAGCATTCAGCATACAAGGCATCTCAAAACAAACGTAGCAACAGTAACCATTTTGCTGGGGAGATAGTTAGTGGGTCACAGGTAGACGTGCTCAGTTTGGGTCTGAGTGCCTGGTCCAGCGTGGCGGGTCGCTGGCGCTGGGATTGGGCCGTGCTAGCTCGGACTGTCCGTTTTTTAAATGTAAGCTTTCCACTCGCTGGGACAAGCAGAGTGTTCTCGTCTGTGTCCTTCATTTTATAGAGCCCCTGTGGCCAGAACCGTGGCCAGAACTGGATCGGGTTAAAATCACGTGGTGCGATTTAAGTGTTATTTTTAACATGTAATTGGTTTTGTGACTAATTGATGAAAATTAATGCCCCAATTATATTATATTGTAGTATATTGTAACACAGTATATTGTATCATAAATTATAAATATATATCATAAATATATATTATATTGCACCGTATTATGTTATTTTTAATACTGGGTTCTGTCTGAGCTGTTTCAGTGTTTTAGTTGCAGTGATTTAGGATCAGAATGAACAGTCTGAACTCTAAATTTCTCCTGATTGATCTCGCCCTCCTTCACTGACTGTGTCCAATCATCCTGATTTAAAGCAGCCACACACACACACACACACACAGAGTCTGATTAATGATGTGTCAGTGGGGGGATGTTGTGTGGGACTGTAGCTGCAGTGGTAAAGTCCAGAGTGGGCCAGTATAACCTCCAGTGTAACCTCCAGTATAACCACGGATCTCCAGTTTAACTACCAGTTTAACCACCAACATAATCTCCAGTACAACAACTGTAATAATGTGATAATAAAAAAGTACTGTAATAATGTGATAATAAAAAAGTACTGTAATAATGTAATAATAAGAACAACAATAATAGTAATAATAATATCACATTGGGCTTAAACACTCGTTAGAATGGGTGGGGCTAAACTTCTGAATGGTGAATAAGGAGGCATGGAAATATGTGGGTTTTGTGACATTACAAAAACTGATTTGAAAACTAATATTTTTAATAGATCTAATGTATTAATAAAAAAATACAAAAAAGAATTATTATTATTATTAGTGGAAGCAGTAATAATGGTAATAGTAATACTAATGGTGATAATAATGATTATTGTTGTCATCCACAAAAATCACAATAATAATTACTATTACTATTAGTACTACAATAAACAAACATTACATAAAATTACTATTATTATTGATATCTCAAGTAGACTTGCTTATGTCGTTACTGACTCGTGGCTGTATTTTTTCTTAGGTGATGTAATGGCTGCCCAGGTGGAAATGGAGTCTGGTCGGCTGCACCTGAGTCCTCTGACGGACTCCAGTAATAAACCCCTCGTTGAGGGTTCGCCCGGACCGCAGTCTTCCCTCATTATCAGCCAGGAGCCCTGCAAACCTGCCACGGGCCCCAAACCCAGACTAACCCCGAAGCCTTTCACAGTTGAGAGAAACCCAACAATTCGTCCCATCCTCGCCCCCAAACCTCAACCCAAACCCAGACCTGAATCCACTCGCCCCGCTTCTTCCAAACCAGACAAACCAGAACCTCCAAGCACCCCCAAACCACAGCCAACCAGCAGACCCAAGCCAGGACGTCCAGCTCCAACTACTTTCAAATCAGGTGCGGCTCAGACCAGCAAACCAGCAGCCCAGATTCTGAAACCAGCACCTTCTCTTGCGTCTCCAGAACCCAGTAAACCTCCACCAGCAGGAGTTGTTCTGAGAAGAACAAGCTTGGGCCCCTCCACATCTCAGTCTAAGCCCGGTGTCCATTCACCACGTCCTTCTGCAGAATGGTCCGGTGCTTCCAGATCCAAATCAACAGGTGCTCCTATCACCAGGGCAAAGTCAATGGGCTTCTTACATGAAGTGGGACTTAAAGGAGAAGGGGATAAAGACCAAGATGAAGTTTTCAGACCTCAAGAAGCTCCCAGAAGCTCCAGGCCGAGGCCCGTCTCTGCAGTTTTTCTTCAAGACACCATCCACCCGGAGCCCAAATTCACAGTGCCGACCCCTGTGCCCCGCTGGACGACTCGGCGCCCGCTCTCCTCTGACCTCACATCCAAATTTGAGTCCATTGGACTCTCACTGCACCGCCAGAGGCCTTCAAAGACAGAGAGCAAAGAGAACACTCCAGAACCTTCAGCGCTCGACCAGCCTACAGCACAGGAAGAAGTAGGCGAAGTCAAAAGCAAAGAGAGAGACCCTACAGAGGACCGTGGGATGGGTCAGACGTCTGCTCCTGAGAAGGAGCCTGAAGGAGAGGATGCAAAGCAGGAGGAAAAGACTGGAAGTAGCATAAAGAGAAGAATCAGCCTTCTTCTGGACTCCTCCAATTCGTTGTCGTTGCCCACTCAAAAAGGGGCGGAGACACGTCTCCCAGCGCAGGCCATCGCAGACACAGACGGCGCCGTCGGGGTCAAACAGCGAATCAAAGAGCTGACTGAGGACTCCACGACTCCAGCCCCGGCCCAGAAACCTCAGTTTAGGCCTCGCCCACTGCCGACTGATCTTACAAAACGGTACGCAAAGACTTGTATATACATCATATATATATACAGTAATGTTACTTTCCAAGAGCACCCACGTATAGTGAAAAAACACATTGTTTTGTTTTGGTTAAACAAAGGCTTAAAAATGCCTATTGTCATTGTGTAAACCCTAAATATGCCCCCAATATGTTCCCAGAACACTTTAATTTCATTTTAAATTTTAATGCATTACCCTTAAAGAAAATGTAAAGGTAAATCCAGATTCACCTCTTTGAATTGAATTTACAGTAATAAAAATACAGGGCTTTAAGAAGGACAAAATGAAAAACAAGAGAAATCTGTGGGGGTGATTTTTGTCTACGGGGGTGATTTTCGTCTGCAGTTGCCAGGAGAAATAAATAATCAAGCTTTATACAAAACAAATACTTCTGTTCATGGTGAATTGACCCATAGAAGCTCTTGAAACATTGACATGCTTCAAAATGTTTAATGCAAATTAGTTTGGTCGATTGACAATAACATGTATATATCTGGGTTAAACGGGAATTCCACTAAGTTTTCCAGTTTATATGGATGTTGATGATGGTAAAAAGTGGAGAACAAAATCACTTTTATTTGGGAACTAGATCATGCCCAGCATGTATCCCTCTACCATGAATGGGTTTTGTTTTAGGACCAAAAGCTTCTCAAAACTCTATGGTAGAACAGCATCTCAGGTGTCAGGTGGCATAACCATAATCATTCCATGGAATAATTTTTTGTGAGGGGGATTTAAGTGGCACACATCTGGTTTCATTTAATTTCACTGCGAACTGTTGTGAGTGGAATTCCCCTTTGGCTGACGCATGGGTTTATTCACCTCCTCTGTGAACTGTTCAGTGAGTTTCACTCCAAACCGTCTACTTTGTTTACATATTAAGCTCATTATGCAGGGATTTGGTTAATAACTTCCTTTATAATCTGCTGCACGAACACTGCTCAGTCCTGAATATCTCAAGGTTTTTCGTCCTTGTCACACATAATATTACAGAACAAACCTTCTTATCTTTAATGTGTTGAAAACCTGGTGTGCAGAAGTCAAGGTTTGTTCATTAAACATATTATCATAAACAGAGGTTATTCAATGTGATTTAAACAAATAACATTTAGCGTACAAATAGTAAGAAGTAAAACTATAAATTAATAAAAAGAAATCAGAGTACATAGAAAAGCAGTAAAGAAGATTAAAAGTGCAGTGGAAGTACAGATGTTCAAACTGATATCTGGAAACTCAGTTTAGCTGCAGAACACTGATGTGAACACTTTGATTACAGGTATATCTACACACACAGTACACACAGTTTGTTTCAGTGACCTTAAGTGATACGTAGCACAGTGTGAGGCAATTTCATGATAAGCAGATTGTGTGTGAAGCTCACAGATTTTAGTAACACAGTGCTGATTTTGTTTGAACTCTTTTATTTTGTTTGTTTGTTATTTGACCCCCAGAGCTGCATAAACATAGAGCTACACAATAAAGTGAAAGTGATCATTTGTCATACATGAACACACCACACCACACAGTGTGAACAGAACGAAATTCAACCTCTGCATTTAACCCATTCACCAAGTGAAGCAGGGGGCAACCAGGAACACAGTGCCCGGGGAGCAGTGTGCAGGGACGGTACCTTGCTCAGGGTACCTCAGCGGTGCCTAGCGGTCTTGGGAATCGAACCCAGACTTTCTGATCACAGGGCGAATGCCTTAACCACTAGGCTACCAGCTGCCCCGGACATATGGACAAAATATTGATTTTCCGATTTTACTGCTACAGTACACTAAAGGGATCCTTATTTAGCCTGTAGCAGTTTAGCCCCATCCATTCATACTGTGCTGTTTTAGCCTTGTGCTGCCTTCTAAATGAGGTTTAATACAGGGAAGCCAATCACAAAACTGATGATTTACATAAATCAGTCTTTAACAGAAACAGCCTTTGTAATTGTGAGGGATAAACAGAGGCCTTTAAAGGTGCTGGCGTTAATAGTGTGCTGATTTTTGTTAACAGCTTTGGGTCAGATTTGGACAGCCCTGGTTCCAACGAAGCTAGAGGTCTTCAGGAGAGCGTTGACGATCTCAGTAAAAAGGTATTTCATCACATAACTATTCCATCACATAATTATATATTATATTATATATAGGCTCTATACAATACGTTAAACACACTGGGAAATCAGTAATGTAACATAATTAAAGATTATTTTGATAATCCGCTTTTCTTAATTTCCACAAACCCCCTTTTATTCATCAAAACAGCAAACACTCTCCTGAGCTGTGATTGGTCAGGATGCTCACAGTGCACAGTGGTTAGAAGGCCTCCCTTCTCATCCAGCAGGGCTACTGTTCCTGTTATTTGAGTCCATACACCTGTTTCAAAAGCGGTGACAGAGAGTTTAGGTCACTCCGGGTGTTTAATTATAAACATGCTGTTTACCTGTTCACCTCAAAGGCTTTTTGGAAAAAAGGGCTCATTAGATGCTGAGTAGCTTCTGTTAGGCTGCAGTAGAAGTGGCAAATAATTATGCCATAATTAAATTAAAAGATAACTGCACAATTATAATTAAATTAAATAAAAGCTTAGTATACAATCCTAATGTAATTTCATGATTTGCTGATCAGCAAAACGTAACATATAAAGGCATGTTGAAACTGATTTTTGTTCAAATAATTAAAAAGAACAGTGAGATTAGTGGTTGGTACTACATTTAATCAGCGTGGGCTGTCCTGTTTGTTTGCTGAGTCTGATGTTAAGACTCTAGTGGTCTAGTTTAAGTCACTTAATCTGATTATGGTCAGACTGTAGTCGCAGTTCCACATTGGTTGCCATGGTAATGAGGCACGCTTGAGCGTCAAAACTTAGAGATATTTTTGGGTTCATTCACGCCTGCCTCAGTCTGGACCTTCAGAAATGTTCCTTTGGTCCAAACCTGAAAGGAAATCCTAATCAAAGGTGGGGGTCTTTGTACAGATCAGACTGAAGCATGGTCTGGTTCATTTGCAGTGCGTCTTTTTGGATAGTATGGACTTATGGACCCCTTACAGAGAGCTATGACATGATGTTGTCTGATCAATTACAACCAAAGGAGAAGAAAAAAGAGAAGGGATGTAGAAATAATCGCACATTTAACAAACTGAACTCCCTCGCATCTTTACTGCCCCAGCCAACAAAATGAAATGGCTTGCCCACCGTCTCACAATCTGACTGGTCTCGAGATTTGAATCTGTTGAATCCAGGTGTGTTTAGAATGCAGAAAATCTGTTCTGCTAATATCAGATCAGCTGAATAATCAGATCTTAGCTGCTTGTCTAAACAAAGCCTACTTTTTTGTTGTTTGGGTTAAACAGAAAGCCCTAGCAGTAACAGTCCAGTGTGGGGAGAGTGTTGCCCTGCTGGCTGATTGCTACTATTACACTAATTTCACTTATCAAATTCGCACGGTTGACATACTGAGATGTGTCTTTGTGACTGTGTTGTGTGAAGAATGTTTAATCTGTTCTGGAAGATCTTACTGATCACACGCCTAACTGACAGATATCAGACTTTGCTCCAGGTTATCGTAGGTGAACCCGGAATGTGTTTCTATATTGTTTTTGTGCAAATGCTACCTCTGCGGAAATAGTTCCTCTAATCAAACATTTGTAGTAAGTGAATGAAATTGATGAAGTAATTATAATTGAACTATGTCAGTGTTTAA
>JBBPDH010238284.1:0-11816 GCA_037974565.1 Clupeocharax schoutedeni | reverse complement strand
GATGGGTGGGTGTGTGAAAGGGGGAGGAGCTGTAGAGTCTGATGGTGGGTGTGTGACAGGGGGAGGAGTTTTAGAGTCTGATGGGTGGGTGGGTGACAGGGGGAGGAGCTGTAGAGTCTGATGGGTGGGTGTGTGAAAGGGGGAGGAGCTGTAGAGTCTGATGGGTGGGTGTGTGAAAGGGGGAGGAGTTGTAGAGTCTGATGGTGGATGTGTAACAGGGGAGGAGTTATAGAATCTGATGGTGAATGTGTAACAGGGGGTGGAGCTTTAGAGTCTGATGGGTGTGTGTGTGTGACAGGGGAGGAGTTATAAAGACTGATGGGTGTGTGATAAAGGAGGAGTCATAGCCTCGAATGGGTGGGTGTGTGACTGAGGGAGGAGTTTGACTCTTTCCCATAACTTTGTGTTGTGGTTGTGCTGTGGCTGATCAGCCTTATCCCTCTGTAGTTACTACAGTTTTGTACATCACCCTTATTCTTGAAAATTGGTTGTGAAGCAAATAATATACTCGTCTTTTCTGATCTGTTGTAATATTTAGTTTCTTGATTCGTTTGTGCATGTATTATCTAATAAGGGGTATACATTTATCTATGGGTAAGTTCCATTTATTTATTTAATTCATTATTTAGTAATTTAGATAAATAAATGATTCATATTCTCTTCTGCCATAATTTTAAAACTGACATGAATGAATTATTGTATAACATTTTATATAACTATGAAGTATTGAATAAAAGTATTGAATAAGTATTGTATAATGAGGTTGCTGAGGTCTCCCAAAAATGGCCTCAGCCACAAATTAATTTTTTAAATAAATGGAAACAAATTCACATTCTCATTTTTTGTATTATCAATAATAATAATAATAATATTAATAATAATAATAATAATTATACAATATATTTTCATTTACCATACACAAAAATAAACTAATTTAAATCACTAATAGTTGCTTAAGATCAAAGTATTTGTCTGGAATAGGTTTAAATGTCATAATATTTACACAATTCAAAGGGAAAAAAACGTTAGCTAAACATGTCAGATGGCCTAAAAGATGAACTGTTGGTCACTTGATAAGTTCTATAAAACTTTAGCTAGATTATGCTTGATTACAATATATTATACACAACACAAATCAAAGAGCTGAAATGACACATAGAGCGGTCGATGATCACACATATTGAACAAGTATTGAATATTGAAGATTGGATATTGAAGTATTCACAATAAATGAAATATTTAAAATAAGTTTTTAAAGAATGTTCATATCTTTGTTGTTTTTCATTTGCTACTGAATATTAGGAGTCATTTGTACAATTTTGATCATGTATGCAAGGTGCACTTAACACTTCTTTGTACATTTCTTCCATGTCAAAATGACATTTGCCAGAAGCCACCCTGTGCATATATGTGACAGCATATAATGTGAGGTATGAGAATTTTCTCGAGGTATTTTCTGACTTGAAAGTAAATTTGAAGCAATAACTGATTGATTCGTTTGTTTGGTTTAAAAGTAAATGGTGTCAGGGTAAATGTGTCACTTCTCGTCCTCTCAGGGCTGAAGGAGCGACTAACTATGTCCCATTCCTACTGCTTACTTATTTCTTTAAAAAAAAAAATCCCTTGGCTTCTCTATGACTTACTTTGTTCTTCTCTATGACTTATGATGTTCTCTGTGGCTCATGTATTGTTGGGTTAGGTGTTGGCTACTTATTATTTGACAGTTGTTGTACAGATGCTCTGACTGCAGTATCTTGTTTAAATAGTTGACTCAGATTTAAGCTGTTTTTCAGGTAAGAAACAGTCGTGGACTTCTTAAACACTGATTTACGTCACTCTGGATAAGAGCGTCAGCTAAATGCCGTAAATGTAAATGTAAATGCATTGCAACATTTTGTGAGAGAAACTGGCTGCATTGCTATCTAAACAAAGTCACCAGCAATGCAGACGATGTGCTCAAACCATTCAAGATACATTTTAAAAGATGCAAGATCATACAAGAATGAGTTATTGTAGTGTATCAACTTTATTGATAATATTGACATCATCAATGGTGCAGTGTTCAGAAAAATCTAATCCTTGAGGAAACCCTTGTTTTATCATTTTTAATTTATTAAAAGTTTAATTCAAATGTTCTACAACTACAAGTGGTAGCTCCAGTCATAAGTCAAAATACTGTTTTAGTTACACAGCCCTTTGTATAAGATGAAAAAATACAATTAATGTTCAGTTGAATTAAAAGATTTAGGTTCATATAAATGAATAGTGATAACCACACCACAAATTTGTCACTGATATAGTGCCAAGGCACTTAGGCCCTGTCCACATGTACATGGGCACATGGTGCCGTGCAGGAGAGGGAAGGGGAGGACGCCAAGGCTGTGAGGAACAGCGAGCTTTAATGATTTCAAGTAGCACACAACCAAAGTTCAGGCCCAACTTTGGGCGGTTCAGGTACACTCACCAGAAAACACAACAAAAGAGCTTTGGTTTAAATCTACAGAGTTCAGGCCTCAAGACAGGCAAATTAAGTTTACAATCCAGAAATATGTTCCCCACTCAGGTACAATCCAAAATAAACCAAACAAAAACAAACCAAACCTAAACAAATCAAACTCAACCAGAAACAAAACAAGACAGGACACAGGCTCGTGCTTCTCCCGAGGCTGGGTTACAGACAAAACCAGCCCAGATACCAGTTACAGAGACAGAACATTCAAGCGGATTCAGAGATACCAAAGCCCAGCAGACAGGGAGGCTGATTCCTTTTTAAGAAGCACAAGCCTAGGGAAACAGAGGAACAAAAAGGGAAACACGGTTAGCTTCAAGGATTACAAATCAGACAGGACCACGCACACAACACACAAAGTAGACAAATACGGACATAAGGAACTGAGGCCAGACTGGAACTTAAGTACTGCTGGATAACCGAGGGACAGGTAATGATGAGAGGGGAGTGATACAAACGGGACACACAGACTAGGAAGGGAACAAGGGAGGACAGGGGAAGGGAAGAAGAGGAGAATGGGACAGCAGGGCGGACGCAGACTAGGAAACCATAAGACAAACCAGACTAGACACGGAAACTCAATAGTCAGGGGAAGACGAACGGGGGAGACAGCGAGTGGGTGAGGCGACCGTAACAATGGGTATTTCTGAAAACGGAGGCCTTTCGTCCACACGTAAACGGCGTTTTGGGTGAAAATGTAGGTTTTTAAAAACTCTGGCCAAAGTGGCGATTTTTTTCTGTGTTTGTGTCTGAACAAGAAAAACGAAGATTTTGAAAAACGGATCGTGAGCCACTCATATACCGTCATCATATGTGCCTTGGTTGTCATCTAAAATGCCTGACATGTACAAAATACTGCAGCTCTCAACCGCGTTAGAAGTGTTGGTATGTTTATACTCATGCGCGTAGTTACTGTACATCCAGTATGAATGGAGACATCAGAGTCAGCTTCGGATGCTATTACACTCAACACAGACACTGTTTCTGCACTGTGCCCGCCGCCAACATCGGTGTCGGTTTTGGATGAGACCTGGGGGGTATTCCATGAAACAGGATTAAGGGAAAGTCTGGCTTATTTCAAGGGAAAGTAAGTCAGACTTTCCCTTAATCCTGTTTCATGGAATATCCCCCCGGTCGGAACAGTGGTTGGTGGTTTACTTTTGTGCTATTGTTGTTTGTCTACCAGAAACAGGTAATGATGCTCCCCCTCCATGGCTTCTGATTGGTCACCAATGCTATACGGTTTAAGCTTATATCATGACCTGCTGCCTTGGCATGCTCTTGACAGCATTTTTTGCGGTTGCGTGTGGATGGAGATATTTTTGAAAATGTGCTCGTGTGGACGCAATTTAAAAAAACCCGAAAACGGAAAATCTCAGTTTTCAGAAATACCCATGTACGTGTGGACATGGCCTTAGTGATAGGTGAAGACACCACCATTCAGAGCAGAGCCAGGCTTGTTCTCATGGCTGAGCCAGTCTTGTTCTCATGGTTCTGCCTCTGACTTGTATACAATGTTTTGGGAGTGACCAGCTCAAAAACAGGCTTGTCCTGTCACTGGCACCAAAACATTACAAAACACATTCTGTTGACACGTGTAATCAGTATTTTAGGACATTTGTAATACATACATTTAGATTACTTTGTGTCAGACATTTTAGTTCAGTTTTGACTGCTCATTTAGATTTTTTAAGAAAACAAAGAAAATGTTCACATATTTCAGTGGTGTCATATTTAAGTAAAATAATTTTATATTTTATATTATATTATATATTTAAATTTTAAATTAGTATTGTAAATCTTTATTCATCTTGTTGCATTGAGCATGTTGATGACAAAATAATGTCCCTCAGGATAAATAAAATTCTTTCTTATCTTATCTTATATGGAAATTTTGTGGTGAGTTATGTTTGTGGAGTTATATTTGTGAAATATTGTGAGATATGTTCAAATTAATTACCAGGCAGATCTTAAAGAGGGGCTCTGAGTTTTGAGATTTGAAAGACAAAAATGAAAAACTGAGTAGAGTAAGAGTGGATTGTAAGTTGTTGTCATCAGAGTGGCGGAGGTGAAGGTAGAAGTAGTAGCGGTACTCGCAGAAGCCCCAGCCGTGTAAAGCAGTAGCTATAGAACAACTGGTAGTCACTGAAGAGGTTGCTGTCTGATCAGAGGTTGCCAAAGGCGTAAGGGCCACTACCATAACACTGAGAAGAAGGTATTACTGTTATAGCTGTTCCATGTACATGAAAGTGTAGACATCCCAGTTATAACACACCCACTCTTGCTCATGGCTCATCAATGGTTGTCTTATGCAATACATTCACTGACTCTTATGACTGCTTATGTTCTGGGAGTGACAAGTTCAACAACAAAAGGCCTGACCCATCATGCATACCAGGGCCTTACGCACTCTGGCAGTGTTTTTATTACGTTTATTTGCAGTGTTGGGAGTAACGCGTTACAAAAGTAACGAATTACTGTAATGCATTGCTTTTTGCTGTAACGCAATAATGTAAGGCATTACAGAAAAAAATTGGTAATATTTTACTCGGTACAAATGTCAGTAACACATGTTACAATGCATTTTTAAAAGGAATGCACAGAGAGATGAGTGAACCTGCAACTGATCTAACGTCGCATAGTACATTCTCCAGATGGGCATACGCCCATTACTTTAAGTTTGAGAAAAATAAGGATATGAAGAACATCGTAGTCAAATGCACTTTGTGTGTTAAACCTAAAGAACTGTCCACTTCTTCCACTACACTTCTTGGAATAGCACCACTAATTTAACTAAACATTTACAGAGGTACCATAGTAACGTGAAGTTAGCAAAAAGGAAGCAAGTGGAGGATGAGAGTGGTGATAAAACCACAAAGCAGCCAAAATGAACGTTGTCCTGCTCTGAGATGCTACTTCAGCCTCAAGAGGTTAGGAGACTTGTGGCGGAGTATGTTGTTGAAGATATGCTTCAGTGGAATCGTCAGCTTTTCAAAAACTTGTCGGCAACATCCCTGTCACGACTAGCAGCAATGATGACAAGGTAAGCAAGGCTACCGTTGCCTCAACAGGTCAGTTTTTACTGGACTACTGCTATTAATACTAGTTTACTGTCGCAGTCCAGGGGATGGCAGTATCCCCAGGACCATGAACTGCCTCAGCGAAGGAAACAAGCATGAGCACAGGAATTCATTTGAGGGGTTTTATTAAACTCAGGAACATACACGTTTACATTAACTAAGGTTACGAGGACAATGACCGACAACATAAGGAGACACAAGCAGAACTTAAATACCCAGACAGGACTAAAGAAAAATGAGATACACCTGAGGGAAACAAACAGGGAACAGGTGAGGGGGAACACACGTGACTAAAGACTACAAAAGGACTACAAAACATAGGACACGTGACACAAGCAAACCTAGAACACATATCAACGTAAAAGTCCGTAATAAGACAAAACAGAAAATAAACACAAAGAACAGAAAACATGACCTCACATGGCCTTCAGCCGTGACAGTACCCCCCCTCTAATGCCGAACCTCAGTACCACCATCAAAAAAAAAACAAAAACAAACCCACCCCGAAACAACATCAAAAAGGAGGCCGGCAAAATCCCATCCAAACAAAAGGGAACCCCACACAAGCTCATGATCGGAGCGGTAAGGCCCCAAAACCGAAAAGGAAAAGCAAAGAGACCAAAAGAAAACCATAGGCCTTCAAACAATTCATTGGGGTGGCAGGAAGCCTCAAAAAACGGGCCAAAGCATGAAACAAAAAACAAACAAAAAGCATGAGCCCTCAAAAATGGTCAGGGTGGCATGACCGCCCCCGGGTAGTCCTTCGGCCAGAAAGGGGCCTAGCGTCTCAATGTTGGGGCCCCGCCACCCGAGCCTTGACAAACCTTCTCCATGGCCAGGCAGGCCAGCAGACGGACCGGCAGGTGGGTCGGCAGACGGGCCGGCTGGCAGGTTTTCCCCTCCTGGAGACTGGACCGACCCATGGATGGTGGACAGGCCGGCAGACAGGCCGGCAGACAGGCCGGCAGACAGGCCGGCCCCTCTGGGAGACTGGATCGACCCCTTGATGGTGGGCAGGTCGGCAGGTAGACTGGTCCCTCTGGGAACCAGGGTGGACCCCTCATTGACAGGCGGGCGGGCTGGCAGGCTGGCCCCTCCGGGAACCAGGGTGGACCCCTCGCTGACAGGCGAGCAGGCGGACAGGCTGGCCCCTCTGGGAACCTGGGTGGACCCCTCATTGACAGGTGGGCAGGCTGGCAGGCTGGCCCCTCCGGGAACCAGGGTGGACCCCTCGCTGACAGGCGGAGAGGCAGGAGCGTGGATTGGCAGGCAGACTCCTCTGGGCGATTGGTAGGGCCCCTTGCAGACAAAGGGACTGGCCGGCAGGCGAGCCCCTGGTGACTGGACCGACCTCTCGCTGGTGGGCGAGCAGGTAGATGGGCCGGCTGGCAGATGGTCCCTCTTTGGAGACTGGAAGAACCCCATGCAGGCAGATGGATCGACCCCTCCCGGAGCCTGGAGGGTGGCTATGGGGCCCCTGGGGCTGGTCAGAACGGGGCCTAGCTCTTTTAAACACGCCTCTGTTCTGATAGGGGGAAGGGCGGCTACACTGACAGGAGAAAAGGGGTCTGCACTAACAGGAGAAAAGGGGTCTGCACTGACAGGAGAAAAGGGGTCTGCACTGACAGGAGAAAAGGGGGCTGCACTGACAGAAGGGGCTGCACTGACAGAAGCAGCCACGCTCACTCCAGCAGCCACGCACTCAGTCACACCAGCAGCCACGCACTCAGTCACTCCAGCAGCCACGCACTCAGTCACACCAGCAGCCACGCACTCAGTCACACCAGCAACGCAGACATCACTCACGCAGACATCACTCACGCAGACATCACTCACGCAGACATGACTCACGCAGACATCACTCACGCAGACATCACTCATGCAGACATACAGCGCCTCCCCAAAGTCACAGGTCTCCTATTATATACCAACTCTCTGGCCGAGGAGGCCTGAAGCTAGGCCAGGTGGGGAGCAGATACTCACGGAGCTCGCTACACGAGCTTGGGGACCCTACACCTAGCCCAGCAGTGACAACGATGGGCTCAATTCTGGGACCAGGGGGACAGGACATTAGACTAGGCGGGGAGCCAGCGCTCAGGAGCTCGCTACACGAGCTCAGGGACCCTAATTCTAGTCTTTCTTCTTCCATCACCCTAGCACACTCGCCCAAGAACACAAGAAATATGTGGAGCGTTTTTGTAAGGGCTTGCCATGCTGAACATGAACAATGAACATTGAAACATTGGGGTGCACAAGGCTACCTGTTCCATGAGAACATTTACATTGAAAATAAATGTGTGTCAAAAACTTTCCATATGTATGTAGAGACCTTGGTTTTTTTAAGGGAAAGCTAATGAACTTGTATATAGGCTACTTTCTAGGTGTCTACTATCCATGATTAAGAAGAAGGTGAGACATGCATGTTTAATCACACCTAGAAATTAGGCTATTTTATAAGCTTTCCCCTAAAAGAGACCAAGGTCTCTGCATACATATTGAATGTTTTTGACACACATTGATTTTCAAACCAGCCCTTACAAAAATAGCTGGTTTCATTAGGGGTGTACATTGTAAGGCCCTTTAGCTAATGTGTAGTGTATATATATTAGCCCTTGAACAGTGATGAAGTGATGAAAGGGAAGTGCACTTTACAGACATTCACAGTGTGCTTAGCGCTGATGAAGATGCCCAGGTTGGGCTATGTGTACTGCCTCCCCACCAGAGGTGTGCAGCCCATACCCTGAATCTAGTTGCAAACAATAAGGTTGATAAATGGCTTGCAACCAATTCAGAATCAAGTGTGGTCTACCGTAGTGCTACAGCCAAATGTTCTGCACTGTGGATAAAGTCCAGCTGCTCCACAGTTGCAGCTGAGTGCGTAGAAGAGGTTGATTGTCCCCACAGTGACACGGTGGAACTCATTTTATGATGCCTATGCAAGAATCACAGAAATGCCTCTCACTGACATTAATAATCTCTGCACACAGTTTCAGATGTATGAATGACAGGGAATACCAGTTTCTTAAGGAGTATTGTGCCATTATGAAGCCTTTCACAGTTGCACCTGAGATCCTACAGGGAGAGGAGACTTGTTTTTATGGCACGCTTCAACCAACACTACAGGTTATTATGGCCAAAACCTTAGTGATGAAAAATGGTCTATCACCAGTGACCACTGGGCTGCCTGAGGTTATTGTGGGAGCAATCAAAACTCAATTTGCTGCAATAATTGATTCCAAGGCTCCACTACTGGCTTCTGTCTTTGATTTTGTTATTTCTAATTTCGTTTTTCGAAATGTGACTGGGTAGCCTCTTATAGCTAATAGTCATTGTCTAGGTGTGGTTGTTTTTCTCAGGCGAGTTTTATTGTAGGCTACAATTTGCCATAAGATGTTCATTTTTGTTAAGTTTCTGAAATGATGGAGTCATATCCCTTAGGGCTAATCTTTTGTTTTTATTAATGAAGCATAAACTATGCTTAATGCTGTAAACTTGAAAACAATAAAGGCATAGAAATGCTCATTTTGTATCCTGTCATATCGTTAGATATTACAGTACAATACAGTTCAATTCATGTTATTATGAATAGGCCAACAGTTACAGTATTTGTTTCACAATTTGCAAGATTTTGACCTTTTGTCTGTTCTTGTGATGGTTGTTCCTTGTATTGCACCATGAGCTATCACTGTGGCTATTCTACTGTTGTTAACCATAAGCCTAGCTCAGTCAGATACCACATCACCTTCCACTGGCTGTGTAATGAGCTAATTGAGCATCATGAGCTACTTTTAGATTGCCAAATCCATATTTCCAGTTATATTGGTGAGAGTAACTTAAAAGTAATGCAATGTAACGAATTAATGTAACGAATTACTTTGAAATGACAGTAACAAGTAATAAATAACTACTGGTAGTGCCTGCAGCAGCATGTTCACGACTGATGCTAACGCAGCTAGCGGCAGCAACTGACTTTTTGTTAACACCCGCGACCAGCTCATTTCGCGGAGGCAACAAATGACGCAAGACGGAGACATTATCTCTGTCTTTCCTGAGGAGATACGGAAGGGAAAGATGAAGAGAGGATGTCGTGGATGAGCGAAGGGTCGAAGTAAAAGAGCAGCGAGGAACGGGCAACAGACTGAACAGCGGAGGAGGTGATATAAACCTTATCTCCCCTCCGTTGTCGCGGGACAATAAGATGGATGAGCTTACGCCGCTGGTCAGAAACAACAAGGAATTTTGTGAGTGCAGTTTAATGTGTTTTACCGAAGCATGGCTGCATGAGCGCATTCCTGACTCTGCCGTGGATGTTACCAGCTTTTCGACTGTTCGGGCTGACAGAATTCAGCGCGAGAGTGGTAAGTGTAAGGGGGGAGGACTCGATCTGTTTGTTAACAGGAGATGGTGTCACCCTAATCACATTGTGCTTAAGGAATGCATCTGAAGCCCGGACATTGAGCTGGTAGCAGCAGGGCTCCGTCCATACTACCTGCCCAGAGAATTCTCACATTTGATCGCCATTGTTGTTTACATTCTTCCATCTGCCGACGCGATGACCGCTTGCGACGTCATCAACACTGTTACCACGAGATTTCAAACAAGACACCCGGACACTTTCATCTTGATCTCCGGTTACTTCAATCATGTCACTCTAAACAGGACACTTAACACATTTACACAGTTCGTGGACTGCCCAACTAGAGAAAATAAGACACTGGACTTGCTGTATGCTAATGTCAAAGAGACATATTGCTGCACAGCCATTCCTCCCCTGGGCAGATCTAGATCACAACCTGGTACATCTCCAACCAACATATCTATGTCTAGTAAAGAGAAAGCCATCCACGGTCATTTCAGTGAGGGAGTGGTCAAAGGAGACCAGTGCAGCTCTGCAGGAAGGTCTTGAGACTACAGAATGGGATGCTCTGTGTAATCCGCAGGGAGAGAACATTGACAGCCTCACAGACTGTGTCACAGACTATATTAACTTCTGTGTCGATCTATATGTGCCACTTAAATCCGTATGCTGCTTTCCCAACAACAAGCCATGGGTCACCAAAGACATTAAAGCCCTCCTGAATGCGAAGAAGGAGGCTTTCAGGTCAGGTGACAGAGAGGCAGCAAAAGAGGCACAAAGACATCTGTTGGTGAAGCTGAAGGAGGGTAGAGACAGCTACAGGAGGAAGCTGGAGCTTAAGTTACAGCAAAAATAACACCAGAAACGTGTGGAGGGGCATGAAGACGATTACTGGCTTTTACTCCACCTGCCAGACGATGGATGGAGATGTTGAGAGAGCTAATGAGCACAACCAGTTCTTCAACAGGTTCAACAATGTCTCGTCCAGCTCCCTCGGAACAAATACTTATCTGCCCTCTCACACCAATGTCTCCCTGCCCTCCTACACCAACGCCTCTCCTGGATGACTCCATATCTGACTTTTCGTCTCCCTTCACCATCTCACCTACTAAAGCTCCCACCCACTCCTCTCCTGTGAGTGCTTCAGACATTCCTGTGCCAGCCATCACCATCACTGAGGACCAGATGAAAAGAAAACTGCTCAGACTTCATCCGACCATGGTGTCGGGCCCAGATGGCGTAAGTCCACAGGTGCTCAAGCTGTGTGCCACCCAGCTTTGTACTGCTGAGGATCTTCAACTTGAGCCTCAGTATAATGAAGGTTCCAGTGCTGTGGAAAACCTCATGCTTTGTCCCTGTGCCGAAGAAGGCTCGCTCCAGTGTCCCATCGGACTACAGGCCAGTTGCACTCACTTCACACAGCATGAATTCACTGAATTCACTCCCACTGCTAAAACCTTCATTGGAGCCCCTGCAGTTTGCATACCAGTGGAGGATGCCATCACCTATTTGCTACACCGTGCCTACAGCCATCTGGACAGGCCTGGGTCATCGCTGAGAATCATGTTCTTTGATTTCTCCAGTGCCTTCAACACCATTCAGCCAGCCCAGTTGGGGAGTAAGCTCTCTGCAATGCAGGTTCAGGCTCCCTTAGTCTCTTGGATTATGGACTATATTACTGACAGGCCACAGTATGTGAGGCTGCAGGGCTGTGTGTCTGAAACTGTGTGGTGTAGCACGGGGGCTCCTCAAGGGACAGTCTTATCCCCATTTCTCTTCACCTTGTACACATCCGACTTCAGATACAACACTGAGGGCTGTCATCTGCAGAAATTCTCAGATGATTCAGCAATTGTTGGATATATCAGGC